>CAMKVN010000200.1:0-36270 GCA_946474995.1 Funneliformis geosporum
TCTTTGGCTGGTTTATCTTTCTTATACTCAATGATTAACTTGTCATTTTCCTCATCATAAGTAAGGTTTTTGATATCGTTGCTTTTACAATAATTTCGCACCACACTAACATTAGGAGGAGTGTCCTTGTTAGGAGTGTCCTTGTCCCCCTTACTTTCCAAAGCGATTATTCCAGTAAATTTAGACTCAAAAAATACTATCATACTTTTATATGCTAGATTTAATTGAACTTCGGGCTTAGTTTTGTCAATAAGATTTCCAAAACCAAACACCATTAAAAAAACTTTCTCCTTATCAAAACTTAACTCAAAATTTTGGTTTTTGCTATCCAAAAGAGCCTCATAATAAGCCTTTTCGGCATTATCCTGAAAAACAAAAGCAATTTTTTGGAAAGAACCGTCAGTTATAGAACCACCATGTGCCCCATCTAGGGAGTGAATTTGCGATACTAAGAAATCAGTTTGAATTTCTAATTCTACACCTTTACTTCCTGCATTTAAGTCCTTAGCAGGAATTTCCTTAATGCTTTTTTTAGTGAAAGGGATTTTAATGGCTGTCATATTGATTAATGGTTAATTTGGTTAATTAACTTATTTTATAGTGTTTTTTTTTTTTTTTTTTGTTAAATTTTGGTAAAAAATATGCTAAGTGATTAGGAGTTTTTATATTTTTTGAATAAGTAAAAAAGACTGCTATCCATAGAGTTCTTTATAGGTTTTTCCTCAACATTCAGCAAAAATTAAGATATGATTAATCAAAAAAAAACTTTCCAACAACCACCTAAACCAAAACGACTGACTGATAAAGCAATGCACCAGTTATTAACTAACCTAAAAAAAGAAGCTGACCAAGCACCGGAAGAGAAAGGTAGTTTTAGTTTAGAAGTAATTTGCAGTGGTAAAGATATTCAAGGTAAGCAAAAGTAAGTAAATGGAGATTTATTTTGAACACTTAATTAATGCCACTTATCGAGCATACCAGGATATCCTAATTAAAAAACATGGGGATATCTATCCTTTACGTTCTGCCATTATTAAATTTGGAGGTTTTCATTTAAGTTATGATTGGTATGGCAGGACTAGATTAGGAAAAGAGGAAGTAGGCAACTTAACTATCTACACCAAAGAAATTCACCTAAACATTCTTTTTTATTAATTTACGACAAGAAAATGCCTAATAGATTGATACAACAGTAATGACCTTATTTGTAAATAGGAGTTTATAGTAATTATGATTATCATTATTTAGTAGATTTAGAACAAATACTTAGAGGTGAAAAAATTGAGCCAAAAATAATAGTGAAATAAGAAACCAACTTGATGGTAGAATTAAAAATATTGCTTTCTTTACTCCTGATTTTAATGATAGTAAACGGATGTTTCTAATTATGATTGAGTGGTGGAATTACTTGGACTTGAATCTGTTAAGTTTGTTACTTGAAAAAACTTTTGAGATGGAGGTTCTCCTTCTTCCTTTCCCTTTCCCTTGATGACAAAAGTTAATCCATATTTAATATTAAAAAGTTTGCTAAATAATAATTGAAGTTTGGGCTTAAATTATTAGTTAAAATTACTTTTCGGGGTAAAATTACTTAAAAGATAGATAATTTTTCGATACTTATTTTAATTCCTAAAAAAAATCAAGAATTAAACAAACTATAGCGTATCAAAAAAAAAATATTTTTTGCATGAAAAAAATCACTATAATTGGAAATAAAGGAGTAGGAAAAACTACTCTTTTTCGGCAGTTAGTCAAAAATTACTCTTCCTCTAAAATAAAAGAAGAAATTAAACCAAGTCCGTTAATTAACTATACAGAAAGTATAATTAAAATAGGAGATAATATTTACAAGTTGATCGATACACCCTCTTTTATTCTTTCTCCTAAAACAGAGGTCGAAAAAGGGATCAAGGAACAAGCAGAGAATTTATTAAAGGTTAGTGATTTAATTTGTTGAGTAGTTGACAGAGTAGGCGAGGAAGAATTATTACTAAGAAGATGCTTAAAAAAATTAAAAACTCCCCAAATTTTAATATTTAATAAGCGAGATCTAGAAAATTCAGAGGAGGAATTTTATTCTGGCAAAACTCTTCAACTGCAACATTTTTTAGCCATTTCGGTTCGAAAGGAAAATAATTTTAACGAACTAGCAAAGCAAATAACTCGAATTTTGCCTAACTCTGCTAAAGCAAATATTGACTGAAATGAAAAAGAGTTAAAATTACTCATTTTTGGTTCACCTAACTCTGGTAAATCCACCCTCATGAATTACCTATTACAGGAAAATCGCTCGTTGGCTACCCCTACTGCCGGAACCACCCAAGAGCCAGTAATTAGTAATTGAAATTGAAAAGGAACTTCTGGTGAAACAAAAAAAATTAATTTTCAACTAATCGACACTGCTGGCATCACTAAAGAACAGAAATTGAAAGAAAAGGTATGAAAAAACTGCGATTTAGCCTGAGCAGTAATTGATGCTACCTTACCTTTGACTAAACAGATCTTACAGATAGTTAACTTAGGAGAAAAGCATAATAAACCACTAATTATAATCATTAACAAATGTGATTTGTTAAAAGAAAAAAAAGCCCTAAAAGAAGAATTAAAAAGTCGGTTAAAATCACTAGGTTATGTGCCAATCATTTACGCATCGGCTTTAAAAGGAACTGGAATGAAATCGTTGCTAAAAATCTTGGAAAAGATGTTGGAACAATCCCAAAAAAAACTTTCTAAAAAAGCACTTGCTGAATTAATTGAAAAAATGCTACTGAATAATCCACCTAAATACCACAAGGGAAACAAATTAAAAATCTATTTTACTAAACAAGAGTTAGGATTAATCCAAACTTTCCTTTTTTTTGTAAATAATCCCCAAACAGTGCATTTTTCTTATCAACGATACATTGCTAATTATTTGCGAAAGAGTTTGGGTTTAGAATACCTACCAATTAAAGTAATTCTAAAAAAAAGTAAATAACTATTAATACATATTATTACATTGATCACAATACTAATTATTTAGTTCTATTATTTTGAAATAGAGATTAAAACAGTGTTTCATTTTTAAATATAAAATTATAAATATATGAATAATTACAACATAGATACACATAACAATATGAATAACTCCTCCATAGAGAGAGAGAGAGAGAGAGAGAGAGAGAGAGAGAGAGAGACGAAATTGTTAAAGGTTCTCCCCTCCGAACAAGCCTGTACCAAGCATTTCGAAAAACTTCGCTGAAATGGGATTATAACTTCTCCTTATGACCCCAATTCCAAAGTTTATAAGTGTGCTAATGCTAATGCCTAACCATCCCAATTAGCCTTTTTAACAACTTTTATGACTTTCTTTCTCTATTTTTCAACTTTTTGGAAAAAAACAATTTAGTTCAAATTATCAAAAGACAAAGGAAAACAAAAATAAAACAAGCACTTAAAAAATTAATAATAAATAAGTTTCACCTTCTTTCAGTTATGAATTCAAAAATAACATAAGGATATTTTTCTAAGTGAGGAAATAAACTGCTAGTGGGGCTGTGGATTTTAGCCAAAGTCCAGACATAAAAAAAGTAAAAAACTGGACTAATAGGAGCAACTAACAAAGTCTTTACTAATCTTTTTCTTAGTTTATCTGCTGAGGCATAAACATAAAAATAAAAAATAGTCAAGAGTGGAGCGATGAAATGCCAAGAAAATGACTGACAATTGAATAACGGCGATTTTTCTCACCCGACACTCAAAAAAAGCAAGCAGTAAACTCAAAAGAAAAAAGTAATCAAATTATAAATGGTGGCTAGCAAAGTAATGAATTGAGTAAAATAGGAAGAGTTTTTTCTTTTTCTCTGCGATTTAAATATCATAATCGCCGCCAAGACGGTAAAAATTGAAGTATGAACCGACCACCAAGAAAAAAAGCGAAGGAGATGAAAATGAAAAGGAATATCAGTTCGAAAAAAAGCCACGATAATTCCTAGTAAATGTAAAAAAAGGATAAGGGAGAGTAGAAACTGCCTTTTGGATGAATTTAGAGTTATTTTTTTTTTTAGC
This sequence comes from Funneliformis geosporum, assembly GCA_946474995.1. Taxonomy (NCBI): domain Eukaryota; kingdom Fungi; phylum Glomeromycota; class Glomeromycetes; order Glomerales; family Glomeraceae; genus Funneliformis; species Funneliformis geosporum. Next base: position 4,048 of record CAMKVN010000200.1, read on the forward strand.
ACTGTATACGGTTGCCACTTCTGTTTAATAAATAATTTTAACTATCTGGTTATGATTTAACCCTAAAAATTATTAAACATGCCAAAATCTTTTTATATCACCACCCCAATTTTCTATCCTAACGACCGCCTCCATTTAGGACACGCTTATGCAATGGTGCTAGTTGATATAATTGTCCGTTATAAAAAAAGTCAGGGTTATCAGGTTTATCTCCAAACTGGCAGCGATGAGCATGGAGAAAAAATTGAAAAAAAAGCTAACTTATTGGGAATTTCTCCTCAGGAATTAGTTGACAAAAATGTTCTCTTATTCAAGCAACTTTGGCAAGAATTAGACGTTTCTGAACATACCTTTTACCGCACTTCTTCTCTTGTTCACAAAGAAAAAGTTCAAAAGATTTTTACGGAATTATTAAATAAGGGCGATATTTATTTGGGCGAATATCAAGGAAATTATTGTGTCCCCTGTGAAGATTATGTAAGCGATAGCAAAATTGCTGATAATAACCTTTGCCCAACCCCTAATTGCCAGTCTGAACTAAGGAAAATTAACGAATCGGCTTATTTTTTAAGAGTTAGTAGATATTATTCTCAGTTAGTAGATCATTATCAAAAAAACCCTAATTTTCTTTTACCTGCTAACGCCAAAAAAGAACTCTTTAGCAATTTTTTAAAGGAGAATATTCCAGATTTGTGTATCACTAGAAGCGACATTAAATGAGGAATTCCGGTTCCTAACCATGAAAAAATGGTGATTTATGTTTGGTTCGAGGCGTTACTTAACTATCTTAATTCAGAACTAGGAGAAAAATTTTTCACTTCTGATTCTCCTAATGAGCAAAGAAATGAGAAGGTTAGGGAATTTTCTTGTGTGGCTATTCAAAATAAAAATGGCGAGTACCTTTTAGTTTACAATAAAAAATATGATAGATGGCAAATACCGGGTGGCAAATTAGAGCCAAACGAGAACCCCCTACAAGCTGCTAAGAGAGAAATTTTTGAGGAAACTAATTTAATAGTTGAGGACTTAGAAAAATTTGGAGAAAAAGTTTTTTACGTTGCTAAGGGTTGATGAAGAGCTCATATTTATCGAACTAGTAACTATTCGGGGGAATTATTAATCAAAGAGCCCCAAACCATTAGTGAAATTAAGTTTTTTGAGGTAAGCGAAATAGAAAAATTAAATTCCCAAGTCCCAGACAAAGTAACCGAATATCTACTCAAAAAATTAACTGCTGGTGAAATTATTCATTTAGTTGGCAAGGAAATAACTCGTTTTCATGCCATTTATTGACCAATTATTCTTTTTGCTTTGCATAAGCGATTACCAGATAAAATTTTAGCTCATGGTTGGTTAACTACCCCCCAAGGAAAAATGAGCAAAAGTAAAGGTAACGTTATTGATCCACTGGAATTGCTAAAAAAATATCCTCTTGATTTATTGCGAATCTATTTGATAGCTAAAATTAATTTTTTACAGGATGGGGTCTGTGATGAGAATTTATTAAGAGAATTCTACCACGATTTTTTAGTTAATAATTTGAGTAATTTAGTTTCTCGGGTCAACAAAATGCTGCAACTTTATCGAAAAGGAGTGGTGCCTTCACTAGAAAATGAAGTAAAAAACGAAAAATTAGAGGAATACAAAAAAAAATGTAATTCAGTAGTTCAAAGGTTTCAAAAAAAAATGGATAATTATGAACTCACCAAGGCTTTTTCCCAAATTCAAATTCTGCTTGACGAAAGCAACAAATTAATTGCTGATTTAACACCTTGAGAATTAGCCAAAAAGGGCGAAACTGTTCTTTTAAATTATACTCTAAATTATTTATCGAATGGAATAAAAATTATTGCTTACTTACTTAACAGCATTATCCCCCACACTAGCCAAAAGATCTTTGAAATTTTTAATTTAGATAGCAAAAAAATAAATTATAATAACTTATTAGAGTTTAATTCTTTGAATGGGACTAAAGTAAAGTTATTAGAGAAACATTTATACCAACCGCTTAAATAAATTAATAATTATCAGTCACCAAAAAATTCTTTTTTAGTCTTGTTGAAAAACTGATTTTTTTAACCCTTCTAATTACTTTATTATTAACTTTTCGGCTACTTTCTCCAAGTTATATTTTAATTTAGGTTTAGCAGTTCAAATAAACCCTTCACTTTCTATGTATTTTGGAATAATATGGATATGTAAGTGAAAAATGCTTTGAGCAGCTATTTTCTCCATATTACTAATAATATTAAATCCGGCTGGTTTAAAAACTGCTACTAATTTGCTAATAACTTCTTTCATTAAAGGCGATAAACTCTTTCAGCTTTCTTCATCTATTTCACTAAGGTTGGTAAAGTGCTTTTTAGTAATCAGTAAAGTATGACCATCACTGACTGGAAACTTGTCTAAAATGGCTATTACTTCTTCATTTTCTCCTACTAAATAAACTTCTTTTTTAGCAGCAAGGCTTTTTATTTCTTTGACAATTTTACAAAATAAACATTCCATAATTTATATATTCTATTCAAAACTAATATTTCCTCTTAATTCATTTTTAAATTTAATAGGTTTAATTTCCTCTGTTTTTTAAATTATACTATACTATTTAATTTTATAACAGCAGCGACTTTATTATAGTCGAGCGCATGCACCGCAAAAAATTTAGAAAAAATTAAAATCCTCTTTTTTTAAGTCGCTGATCGAAGTCTTGATTAGTAGCGCCTTTTCATGATGCTTGATAGTTGGATAAAAGGGAGCAACCGCAATTATTTTATCATTATTTTTTATTATATTGCTGAGAATGTTTGGATTGTCATCTATTACTACCTCACAATCAGGAACATTTTTTCTAACTCATTCATCCTTGGTCTGTCCTTGACCCTCGCTATCAAATCCCAGCAAGTTTAACGAACAACTTGGAAATTTACCAAAAGTCTCAATAAATATTTTCTTTTTTCGCGGGTCTCCATTTGGAAAAGCCCTTTTATCGTAAGCAGAGAGGAAAATTACTTCCACTTTATTTTCTTTCACTAATTTTAACAACTCTTTGGCCAAAGTAAGAAACGGAGAACGTTCATAAAAATCAGGTTCGTTTTTTATTTTATCAACCTTGCCTTTAATGCTTCTTGCGCCCAAACCATAACTAGTGCCTTTCGCGGTTTTCACTGGCAAGCAACTGTTCACCATATCTTTATCAGTATAAATGGAATGACTACCATAATTAGAAAAATAAATTGGAGCATGGGGTCAAAAATCGTGAAAAAATTCGGTGAATGGAGTTCCATTCGGTTTTCATCAGGGAGCATCGTAATAGGCTCCTTCTCGTTCTGACAATTCGTGATACACTTTCGGTTCAAGCGGTTGAATTACTTCGTCCCAATCGCAGACCACTTTCAATTTTTTGGGAGTATTTTTAAAATGACTATAAAGACAGTTGATTACTACTTTTCTGGTGGCTTCTGCTTGGTATTTTTTTTCTCTTTTATCTTCCATATGAATAATGCATTATTAGATTATTAAAATAAGGTAAATTAAAAATTAATTTTACTAAATACCTTTAATATAATTTTATGTTAAAATAAATATATGTCAGAATGTAAAATAATAAATTGTTCTAAAGAAAGAAACCTTTGTTATTACACCGACTATTGTTCTTATCATAGAGCAGCAGGATAATGTAATGATACTTTTTTCTCCGCTTTCTTTAACTTTACTATTCATTTCTCTCGTTTCCTCATTTTTGTCTCTGATTTTAGCATGAAGCAAAAAAGGTAAATTGCTTTTATATTTCTCTTTTTTTTATTGAGTATTTACTTTTGGATATTATCTTTTTTGAATTAGAGGAGACCAAATGGCAGATATAGGATTTATGCTTTTTTCTTTTCCTATTTATGGAATAACTTTGTTTATCCTTTATTTAATTTCTCGTTTTAGGTAAAAAGATTTTATTTACTTAAGAATGCTTCCCTATTTATGGAATTTGCAAAAAAACATAACAAAAGACTAGAAAAATAACTTATGAATGAGAATAATAATTTAGGAGAAAAATTAACTGGTGAAATGAATGAAACTAATAATAAATTAGGCTGAAAGAGTAATGACCGATATTTACAAGAGGTTTCGTCAAAAGAAACCTGTCGAATAATGTAAAATGTTTGGAATCAAAGAAGCAGGTGCTTTTGCAATCATTCGTTATTCTCTTGGAATTGCAGGTTTTTTTTTGATTATTTTACTTTGTAGACTTTTTTATGTTTTATTAATGAATAAAAAATTTCAATGATGAGATGTGTTATTAATTGTTTTACTTTATCTTTCATTGACACCTCTTATTTTTATCAATTAAGTAGACTAACCTTTGTTATTTTACCTTCTAAGTCACGAAAATTTGGTTAAAAATCATTATTTTTTTACTTCTCGTCTTCATCGCTCCACTCCAACCGGCCGCCAGTTTGATATTCGGTAACTCTAGTTTCAAAAAAGTTCTTTTTTTTATTCAAATCAGTAGTAGTAGACATTCAGTCAAAAGGATTTTTTGTCTCGTAAATTTTAGGCAAGCCAATTCTTTCTAATCGACGGTCGGCAATATACTCGACATACTCGCAAAATTGTTGAGAATTAATTCCAACTATTCCTTCTGGACAAGCCTCGCGGGCATATTCTTTTTCTAATTCAACTGCTCTTTTAATTAATTGGATGATTTCATTTTGAAATTCTTTGGTTCAAACTTGGGGATATTCTCCGGAACCAAATTCAAGTGGTTTGGCTCCAGTAATAGTATTAATTAAACCACAACCAAAGGCCAAGTGTAAACTCTCATCGCGCATAATGTATTCAAACTGTTGACCCACTCCTTCCATCTTTTTGTTCCGCTTCAAGGCCAACATCATGGCAAACCCAGCATAAAAAAATATCCCTTCCATAATCACGTAATAACCAATTAAATCATGGAGAAAGTGACGAATGTTTTCCTCTCCTTGAGTAGTGAAGTCGGGTTGGCTAATAAACTTAGTTAATTCAACCACAAAATCATCTTTCCTTTTAATAAAAGGGTCAGTTAAATACATGTCTCAAATTTTATTAGAATCTAAACCTAAACTTTCGCAGCAATAAATAAAAGTATCAGCGTGAACTGCCTCCTCAAAAATTTGTCGACAAAGATACTGTTGACATTCGGTATTAGTAACATGCTTAAAAATAGTTATTAAATTATTAGCAGTTAATAACTCGGCAGTAGAAAAGAAACCGATATTATAACAAATTAATTTTTTTTCTGCTTCGCTTAAAAAGGTGGGAGAGTTTCATTGTTTTTTATCCTCTCCCATTGAAATTTCTTCAGGAATTCAATTATTAGCCACTCCATCTTTTCAATATTGACGTGCTCAGGAATAGATTATTTCTTTAATGGTATTTGGGTCAAAATTAGGGTCATTTATTATTGGCATATACTTTAATTTTAATAATATTTACTAAAGACTTTTAAGAACTAAATCACCTTTAAAATTAATTATATGTCTAACTCTATTTCAATCCAAAAAAGAAGTCTAAATCATGAAAATTTTCAAGAAAACAAACTTAAAAACTTCTTTGAGGAAAAGTTAAATATTTCCGTTGAACCTACTAATCGAGATTTATTAATTTCTAAAGCAGAAAAACAGTTTTTTGATAATATCTCTACTACCCAAATAACTAACACTTTGATTTTAACGGCGACCAGTTTAATCGAAAAAGACCCAATCTTTGATAAAATTGCTACTCAATTGTTGCTCCAAAAAACCTATCGAAAGGTTTTTCAAAAAAAAGTCAATTCTAATAATTTTCGAGAACTTTATCAACAGTCCTTTATCAATAGTTTAAAAATAATGGTGGAAAAAAAGAAAAAAAATGCCGATCCTAAATTATTGGAATTTGATTTAGAGAAATTGAGTCAAGAATTAGTTTTAGAAAGAGATAATCTATTTAATTATATAGGGTTGGAAGTGGTTTATAGTCGTTATCTTTGAAGAAAAGATGAACAAATCTTGGAAACTCCTCAAGTATTCTGAATGAGGGTGGCAATGGGGTTGGCATTAAACGAGGAAAGTAAAAACGAGAAAGCCATTGAGTTTTATCATATAATGTCTACTTTTCATTTTGTTCCCAGCACTCCTACCCTTTTCCATTCCGGTTTAAAAAAAGCCTCGTTAAGTTCTTGTTTTTTAGCCACCGTGGAAGATGACCTGCAACATATTTTTAAGTCTTACTGAGATACCGCTACCCTGCTAAAATATTCAGGAGGAGTAGCGACTGACTGAACTAATTTAAGAGCAGTTGGTTCGCTTATTGAAAGTGTTGATGTAGAGTCGACCGGAGTAATCAGTTTCTTAAAAGGAGCAGAGGCTACTACTTCTATGATCAATCGTTCGGGTCGAAGGAGAGGAGCAACGGTGGTCTATCTTGAAGCATGGCATTTAGAGATTGAGGATTTTTTAGACTTACGTAAAAATGTAGGAGATGAAAGAAGAAGAACTCATGATTTGAATTTGGCTCTCTGGATTCCTGACTTATTCATGAAAAGAGTAAGAGATAAAGGAAAATGAACTCTTTTTTCTCCTTCAGATACCCCTAACTTACACCATCTTTATGGAAAAAAGTTTGAAGAGGAATATGTGCTTTGTGAACAACTAAGCCAAACAGGAAAAATTAAATTGGTAAAAGAAGTCAATGCTTTTGAATTATGAAAAAAGGTATTAACTCGTTTGTTTGAAACTGGTTATCCTTGGATCACTTTTAAGGATGCGTGCAACATTCGTTCTCCGCAAGACCACGTTGGAATAGTTCATTGTTCTAACTTATGCACTGAAATAACCCTCAATACCTCCCCAGAAGAAATTGCGGTTTGCAACCTCGGTTCCGTTAACTTATCTAAACACATTACGGATAATAAATTAGATGAAAGATTATTCAAAGCAACTATTCTCACCGCCATGAGAATGCTCGATAATGTGATTGATATCAATGATTATTCTATATTACCTAAAGAAACCAAAAACTCCAATTTAAAACATCGACCAGTCGGTTTAGGGATGATGGGTTTTCAAGATGCCTTGTTTAAACTGAACCTTCCCTACCATTCTGAATTAGCATTAAATTTTGCTAATGAAATAACTGAAAAATATTCATATTATGCTATCTCAGGCTCTTGTCAGTTGGCGAAAGAAAGAGGAACTTACTCTTCTTATAAAGGTTCTAAATGAGACCAAGGAATATTTCCATTAGATACTTTAAATTTATTAGAAAAAGAGAGGGGAGAGACAATTAAGATAGAAAAAAAGGGGAAAATGGATTGAGAAAGTTTGAAAGCACAAGTAAAAAAATATGGCATGAGGAACTCTAACACGATGGCAATTGCTCCCACTGCTACTATTTCTAATATTGTCGGATGTTATCCTTGTATTGAACCCCTCTATGATAACCTTTATACCGAAAGTAATATGATGGGAGAATTCGTGATAGTAAATAAATATCTGGTGGCCGACTTAAAAAAAATAGGTTGCTGAAATCAGGAAATATTAGATCAAATAAAATATCAAGGGGGTAGCATCCAAAACATTCCTAATCTTCCACCATCCTTAAAAGATAAATATAAAGGAGCATTTGAATTAGATCCACGGTGGATGATTAAAATCACTGCGGAACGAAGTAAATGGATTGACCAAAGTATTAGTCATAATGTATTTATCGCAAAACCCTCTGGATCAGAATTGAGTAAGGTTTATTTCACTGCTTGAGAATCGGGTTTAAAGACCACTTATTACTTGAGAACCTTAGGTGCTAGCCAAGTTGAAAAGTCTACTTTGGATGCCAGTAAATTCGGTTACACTCAAAAACGAGATAGTGAACAAGGTAGGTGTCCAATTAATAGAAACAAAGAAGATTGTGACAGTTGCCAATAAAAAAATATAGTGAATTGCGGAAGATAAAAAAATTAATTTTAAGTGGGGGTGCTGAATTTGCAGCAACTGTCAAATTAAAAAAGCAAAGGTGATCTTTAATTTTTTAAAAACCGACAAAAATGAATCTAAAACCTACTAAAATTAAGAAAGTATTTGCCATGTGCTGTTTATTACAAAGAGCGAAATAATGTCATGCTCTAGACTATCTTCTATGAACTAATTTTAGTGATTTTTATCTTTGCTTTTAGTCAGAAAATAAGGGATTTATGTAGTTAACTACACCAAAGGACACTCTCTCTAGCATAGAACTTATTTTAGTTTTTCTTACTTTTGTTCTTCGTAATAACTTACCATTTCTTCTTTATACTCTCCCTTAACTTTTTCATCAAATCCATATTTTAAAGGCTCAGTAATTTTATCATAGGTATACTTTTTGAAATCAGAATTATAAAACTTTCAGAATAGTTTTTTATATTCTAGATATCAAGGATCATATCAATGACCTTTCTTGCTTTCTTTTATTTCCTTTATGTGTTCATCTATTAGTTCCTCATTTTCCATGTAATAATTTCATCTTTCTTGGTCATTAGAGAAAGGAGAAATTTCTAAATAATGAAGTTTTTCAATTATTTTTCTTTCTGTGATAGAATATTTCTTTTCGTAGGCAAGAAAATGAGCTATTTCATGAACCATTACATTAAAGAATTGTCATTTACTTCGCAAGGTATACCAAGGAATATAAAGTTTCTTGAGAGTCGGTTGGGTTCAAGCAAAAACTCCTTTTTCATATTCTTCATAACTCAAAAGCGACTCGGCACTTTCTAAAAAAATTACTTCAACTTCTATATTGGGCAAACAACGAGTCAGCATTTGATAAACTACCTTTTTATGTTCTTCTTCTATTTTTTTAGCAACACAACTGGGAGAACAATCCTTTCAAGGATTGATCCTTCCCTCATTACAGTCAGGACATTCCTCCACCAATTTTACCTTTCTTTCATCTATGAAATACATAAGGTTTTCCTTTTATTTTTCATTCTTGTTCTTGAAAATTCCCTTTGGTGCATAATGATGTATTGTCATAGTTTCTCTAATTTTTTCTCTTAATTTTTTAGTTTCAGTAGTATCGAACTTTTTCCTATAACATTCACAATGATAAAAAATATCCTTGGTCTCTCGGTTTAGGTTCTCGGGGTAATCTGCCGTGCTAGGTCGTTGTCTTTCTACTATACAGAGATTTGTATCAGAAATACCTTCAATAATCCCTTTTTGACAATAGTTGCAAGTTTTTATTTTTTCGTCTTTCATAACTAATGTTTAAATGAAACTAACAATATGGTATTTGTTATGAATTCATTTTAATGAATTTTACTAACTAATGGTTTCTCTTTGACTTTTTCCTCAACAAGAAATAAACAAGTATTCCCACAACAATCAACAAAATCACCACTAGAACTATCCAAAGAATATAATCCTTTCCATTCCGAGAGGAGTTTTCACCCCCCCCCCCCCAAGGGTTTCTTTACTACTATCTACTCAAGAATTACTGCTCCTTCTTTTTCTATCAGTAGAGGGATAAAAATAAAGTTCGTTCTTATGACAATTCTCGCATGATGAGTATAAAGAGTTCTCGTTTTCATTATCATTCAATTGTCTTTCTCAATCACACTTATGACATCCTACTCAACTATTATTCGAAGAGGATGGTAGATGGGATGGTCTATTTCCACCTTCATAATGATAGCGATAAGTATCTTCCAAACTTTTTACTTCTCTTTTCAAAGCTTCACAAGAACCTCCATGTTTCTCAATATCCTTTACCATATCCCGATGTCGTAGGATCAAACTTTTTAGAATTTCTTTATCGAACATATATTATATTTTTCATTCAACCCCTTCATGCTTCACTCAAAGATGTCATGAATAGACAACTGTTTCCAGATTGTCAAAATTAACACTTTACTTCGAAAGTGTAATTTTGAGACGAAATAAAATATAATATATAAGTTGACTAACAGAATGAAAGAACACATTTTTACCTTATAAAAAATTTCTTACGATAATTTACTCTTGAAGGGGGACAATCATTATTCAACTAGTTTTTGAGCATTCTAGAGATGATAGTGATTGCTCCCCTTGAGGAATAAACTTTCTCTAAAAACTGTGATTAGATTTTCAGTGAGGGCAGTTGCGATGTCAAATTCAAATAAGGCATCTGGCACCTAGTTAAAAAAATAAAAACAACTGCCCTCATTCAAGAACTAATCTTATTCAAATACATTGGCAATGTATATTCTATATTTTACTTACTTTGTCATCTATAATTTAATTTTAAATTAAAAAATCCTCCCAACTTTTTTTGTTATGGTAAAATTAGTATATAGGACATAGTCCTATAGATAAGATTATGAGAAGTAAATTTTATGCTCCGAACACCACTTATGCTTTGTCCTACAATTCTGATTACATGAACTACTTGCAACAAGAGAAAGGTTGGACTATAAAGAAAATAGCCAATTATTTTGAAGCAAGCGAACGAACTATTTATCGGCGGATTAAAAGTGATAAACAAAAAGTAGGAAGAAAACTTAAACTGGATGGCGAGGCATTAGAAACTTTTCTTGCTTATGCTGATAGAGAACATAAACATACTCGTCAAGAACTAGCGGATTATGCCTCTCATTTAACAGGACAGAAAATAACTAGGTTTATTATTGGTCGAACTTTAAAAAATCACCAGTTTACTCATAAGAAGCTTTCTCCTCACTTTGCCGAACAAAATAAAGCAAAAATAGAAGAATTTCAAGAAAGACTTTATCCTTTACTTGACTTACCTATTATGGCTTTGGATGAAAGTAGTTTTCCGCTAAATATGACTCCACGATATGGTTATTCCAGAAAAGGAACTCGAGCCAATTTCTATAAGACAGGTAAGCGAGGTTTGAGTTATACCCTAATTCTTTGTATTGCTAATGTTAAAAAGTATGGAGTAGTTCTTTATCAAATAGTTAAGGGCGGAGTTGATGCTAGTGTTTTTCATCACTTCCTTTCCCACGAAAAGATTTCAAGTGAGGATAAGAGTTATCTCATTTTAGATAATGCTAGTATTCACCATGCTGATTGGGCTTGTAAGAAACTCGGTCTTACTTCAATTAGGGAATTATTGGCTAGTAAAAATATTGAACCATTTTACTTACCTCCTTACACACCAGAAATGAACCCAGTTGAGTGTTGCTTTAATTTTATCAAAGGTCAAGTGAGAAGACAACAACCAAAAACTTATGAAGAGTTAGAGTTAGCAATTGAAAGTGCTTTAAAACCTCTTCATGAGAAAGATTTGACTGATTGATTTAGACATTGTTATTTTTATGAGCCACCTGAAAAAGGAAAAAAATGGATTAAGGTATAAAATTTCGAATGAGTTTAAGAGTTATTTTATACTGACATTATTTCGCTCTTTGTAATAAACTTCACGCTTTTTACTTAAAATTATTTTAAAATGACTTATCAACTAAAAAAAATAGATCGAATAATTAACAGCATTAAGGATGATGACCTTTTTAAGCAAGCGCTTACCCACGCTTCTTACTGTAATGAAAATAATTTGGGTTTCTCTTACGAAAGGCTAGAATTCTTAGGTGATGAAATTTTAAATTTTTATACTTCTCTTTTCATTTATCATAATTTTCCCGATTTTGCCGAAGGAAAGATGAGCAAGTTGAAACAATTAATGGTGCAAGAGAGTACATTGGCTTATTTAAGCCGAGAAATTGGGCTGAACCGGATGAATGAAGAAGGAAAACTAGAATATTTAAAATTAGGGGAAGGAGAAATGAAAAACCAAGGAGCTAACAAAAGTAGTATTTTGGCTGACATATTTGAATCTTTTGTAGCGGCTTTATATTTAAAAAAAGGTGGCAAAACTGTTTATCGCTTTCTTAGTTTAACTGTTTTTACTTGAGTTAAAGGCAAAGAGAATATGATTTGAGACTACAAAAGTTATCTCCAAGAATATTGTCAACAGCGTAAAAACAAAATCAGATACCAAACCAAAGGAATAAAAAGAGGAAAGGATAATCGACTAATATTCATTCGAGAAGTTAGTGATGAATTAGGAACTTTTAAGGAAGAAGGAGAAGGACATAGCAAAGATGAAGCAGAAAAAGAAGCTGCGGCCAAAGTAATTAAAAAATTAGGAATTGGAGAATAAGAAATGTGAACTTTAAGACAATGAAAATAAACAAAAATAGATTATGACTTTTGCTTTCGATTTAAGATTTTGGTTAATTTTAATTTTTTCTCCTTTTTTTTATTTTCCTTTTTCTTGGTTATTTAAAAAGAGAAAAAAAAGTATTCTTATTTTTTTTATGCTTTTTTCGTTCCTTATTTCTGTTCTTTGTTTATCGATGATTTTTCTTTGTTGGAGTGGAGTTATAAAGGATGTTAAAGGACTTTCTGTTTGATTTTTTAGTTTTTATTTAATATTATCGCTTTTTGTCAGTCTCGTTCTTTTTTTTATTTTTAACAAGGAGAGAACTCTAAAAAGTTCCTCCTAACAATCGAGACTAACCCTTTGAATTATTAGAATTAGACTTTTTCACAGAAAATTTTCTTTTATTTTTAACTACAACGAAAACAAAAACTATATAAAATTATTTTAACAATGTCAATGGTGGAAAAAGATATTATTGAAATCAAGCAAATTAAAAAGTCTTATGGAAATAAGATAGTTTTAAAAAATATTAGTTTTTCAGTTCAAAAGGGTAGTATTCATGGTTTCATCGGTCCTAATGGAGCTGGCAAGACCACCACTTTGAATTGCTTGATGGGTGGAGTAAAGCCAAATAGTGGCGGAATTTACCTAGCAGGACAAAAAATTGGAGAGAATGAATTAGTTAACCAAAAAATTGGTTTCATGACTGAGCAGGCCAAATTTACCGAGGATCTAAAAGTAGAAGATTTTATTTATTTGACAGGAAATTTGCGGAACCTTCCCGCTCAAAAAGTAGAAGCCCGCTTGCGACAATCGGACTTAAACAACCACCGTTTTAAAAAATGTGGAGAATTATCGACTGGCTGGAAAAAAATTTTACTTTATTTTGTTTCGGTAATGCATGACCCTGATATTTTGGTGTTGGATGAACCTACTTCCGGTTTAGACCCTTCTTACCGCGGAATTTTATTAAGTCAATTAGAGCAAGTGCGAGAACGAGGCGGAACAGTTTTAATTTCCAGTCACATTTTATCCGATTTACAAAAATTAGTGGACTCCGCCACTTTAATTGATAAAGGCAAAATAGTTTATACTGGAAAAAAACCTACTGATATTGAAGAAATGTATAATAAATTAGTTCTCAAAGATAAAATTAAAGCCAAAAGTGGACAAACTTGAATTTAATATGAATACTCAACATTCCCAAAATTACTTCTGAAAAAGGTTTTTTAGTAAAAAAAGCACCTGAATAATCCTATTTATACATTTTATTATTGTGGGTCTTTTCTTTTTGATAATTAACAAAGAAAGTGGTTGATTTCTCGGTAAACAAAGCAGAGAATGAGAAATTAAGGGAGAAAGTGGTGGTGAGAAGCCCGACCAGCCTACAGAAGGTAGGCGAGAATTAGTTAATCCAAAAGTCGACAGCGTTAATGATTTTTTGGCTTGTGTTTTTCCTAATTTAATTGTTCTCCCGCTTGTCCTTTGAACTTATTTTTTTGTTCCGCTTTCTTGGTTGTTTTGATGGCGATTTGATGAGGTGGGGCAAGCAACCCAGACCGATGGCACCGACTTGTTTTTTCTTTCCACCGAAATACCCACTAGTCGGAAACAAATTTTTGGGGGAAAAGTAGTGTTTTTAACTAAATTTTTCTCCATTTTACATTTAATTTTGTTTGCTCTGCCCTTTTCTCTCCTGTTGTGAAAAGTCGGTTATTTTAGTAATTTTACTGGATTGCAAACCCTTCTTTTCTTAACTTGGAATTTTCTAATTACCCCTTTGCTTTTATTAGTTCCCTTGGTTATCCTTTTATTTTCTTTGGCTTCTTTGGATTCAGTCTGATATACTATTTTAAAATGGCTTGGTCGATTGTCCATCATTTTTCTTGCTGTTTTGGGATTTATAGTCTTTCAAGCCCTTTTTCACGGAGGAGAAGCGGGAAAGAAAATCCTCGAATGAGGTAGAACTTTTTTTCAGTGGCTAAGTCAAAATTATCTTTTAACTACTTTAACCATTATGGGAGTGGTTATTTTCCCGGCTTTGTTTACTTTATCTTTGGCTTATCGAAATTACCAAAAAAAAGATTTACATTAAACAGGGGCAAGTATTAACTCCTTGAAAAAATAATAAAATAAACTTAAAATACTATAATGGCTAAAAAACGTTATTGTCAAAACTGTCAGAATCCAATTGAGGAAGGTAAAGAAATTAAAGTTAATAAAGGGTCTAATTACCATTTTTCTCGTTATTCTTCATACCCACGAGATTATTATATTTATTATCTTTGTCCGAAATGCCATCAACAGCAGCAGGAAGAGAGTAGAGCCAGAAATAAAAAAGTTTGAAAGCAAGTCGGTTTAACCTTATTAATTTTGTCTTGCTTGCTTATAATAGCAGTGGTTATTTTTCTGGTTTATCAGTATCGGCGGGATAAAAAAGTGGACAAAATAACCAAAAAGTCCCAAAAAAAATAATTTTTATAACTAGGTTTAGGGGATGAAACTATTTACATTGCTACTCTTTTAATTTGAGAAGGTTGGTTTTTAAGGAAGGAAAAAACAAAAAAAAATTAAAAATACTATCATAAAAACTACTTTTCCAATAACTCTGTGAAATACTTGTTTCTCTACTTCTTTTTTCTTTTCCATTCAGGAACTTCCTTCTATTACTCTTTCGGTTAAATAGTCAGTTAGGCGAAGATAAATAAAAAACAAAAAAATGCTCACAAAACAGCAATAAAACCCTTATCTGCATAAATCAGGGCAAACAAAAATGAAAACAGTAGTTCAATTCAATCAAACTTAAACATTAACTAGTTTAATTAACCCCCTCACCACTAATTTTATACATTCTACTCGATGGGGAAATTTTGATATATCACTAAATACTTTTAAGTCAGGGCAATTTTCTAAATTATACTCTCTCTTTTCTACCATGGCTTCACAATTGTTTAGTATTTTTCTAGCAAAAATTAAATCTTTTCTTTCCAAACAGGAACAGAGAATATTGGCGATGGCAACCGTAATCAAACAGGATTGTTGCCCGGAAAATAAACATTTTTCCAAATAGTTATCTTTTTTTTTTATTAGTAAGTGGATAATATCACCACAGCCTGCGTCCAGACTGCGAAAAGTAGCAAAAGGGACTTGTCATTCCTCACTTTTTTTTTTTAATTCCTCTAACTCTATTTGTTGGCTGGGTTGGCTGTAATTAGTTAGGATAATTTTTCTTTTTTGTTCGGAAGAATAGAGCATATTTTTTGGTGGAAATAAATAATCTGCGGTTATTCTATTGCTATTTTGGCGGAAGTGAGAGGATTCGAACCTCCGAATATGGATTAGATATTACTAGCTCTCCAAGCCAGCCCCTTCAACCACTCGGGCACACTTCCTTTTTTATTATTCTAACAGCATTAAACCTGACTTAATTAATTTTTGAAATTTAGAACTCGTTCACTTCGTTTAGGTTATTTTCGCGAAGTAATTGATAATTCATTTTACTAATTTTTCTTTTTCCACTAAAAACTCTTGTCTTTGCTGACAGTCTTTTATTAGTATTTTTCCACTTTTTAATTCTTTTTCTCCTAATATAATCAATAATTTTGGCTGATAATAGTCAATAATTTTGGCTAAATGTTTCATTTTTTTAACTTCTGAATTATAGTCCATTGTGAGGGAAAATTGTGCCAATTCCTCTTTTCAAGCCAGAATATCTAAATAAACTTCTGAGGTCGAAGCAAAGAAAAAAAGGTCAACTTTATGGTCAATTTTTAACAACTTTTTCTCCTCCAAATAATCTACCAACCTCTCAATTCCTACCGCAAAACCAATGGCTGGTAAATTGATATTTCCTATCTCTTGGTAAAGGCTATCATATCTACCTCCTCCTAAAATTGCTTTTTCAGTTCCTAAGTCTACTTCAAAAACTAAGCCGGTATAGTAATCCAAACCCCGCACTAAATAATAGTCATATCGATAAGGAAAATTAAATTTATTGAGTATTTGGTTGAGTTCATTTATATAATTATTATCTTTTTCACTTCATGCCCCTTGATAAGAAGGATAAGCAGATTTATTTTTACAAAGTAAGCAGTCTAATATTCGCAGCGGGTTATTTTTGTACCTCCTCTGGCAATCCTCGCATAAGTCAGGGTGGTTTTTCTCAACCAAATTTTTTAGTTCATTTTTGTATTTTTCTTTGGTTTGGTAGTCTCCTAAATAATTTAAATTGAAAGTGAAATTTTTAATTCCTAAACCACTTAAGATATCAGCAATCAGTTTTAATATTTGATAGTCAGCAATCACTCCTCGGGTATTGACTAATTCCACTCCTAACTGCCAAAACTCGCGATATCTCCCTTTTTGGGGTCGTTCATAACGGAACATATTGGCTCAATAATATAACTTCAAGGGATAACTTTCCCGAATTAATTTGTTTTGGCAGACTAAGCGCACCGTGCTGGCGGTTCCCTCCGGCCGCAAGGCTAATTCTCTCCCTTTTTTGTCCAAAAAATTATACATTTCCTTATTAATAATATCAGTGGTAGAACCCAAAGAACTAGTAAATAATTCTTGGGCTTCAAAAGTAGGGAAAATTATTGGCTGATAATTATTTTTGCGAAGTATTTCCGTAATAATTTGCTGGATTTTTTGGTAAATTAGGGAACGGGGGGGGTAAATATCCTGAGTGCCACGCGGTTTGTTAGGGAGAGTCATTAATAATTTTTAACTCCTTTTGCTCCGTTGTCAGAAAAAAATAACTGCAATTAGTAAGAGAAAAATTACTATTCCGCCACCGATAACTAATCCAGTAGGGAAATCATTTTTTTTATTGCCTCCTTCGTTTTGTTTTCCTTTTCGCTTCTTTTTCAATCCTTCAATTTCAGACTTTAACCTTTCTAATTTTTGCTTATTTGCTGAACTGTTATTAGAAGTAGGTTGTTTTCTTAATTTTTCCTCCAAGGCATTAATTTGATTTTGGAGATCAATTATTTTTTGCTGGTTATCGTTGGAATTGTCAGAAGGAGGATTTTGGTTGCCTCCCCCATCATCCTTTTCCTCGGAACCTCGGTGAGTAATTTTAACTACTCCGGCAAATTGGGGCTTGAAAAAAATTCTTAAAACATCATTGGCACCATCTTTTTTTAAATAATCAATTTCTATTTTAGTATCATCTATTTCTTTTTCCTCCTCTCCAAGTACACAAAAATTAACTTTTTCTTTCTCAAAACTTAGTTCAAATCTGAATTTTTTCTCATCCAGTAATTCATTATAACTCTCTTTTTCAGCACCATCAAAAAAAACAAGATTTATCGTATTTAGACATGAATTTGGAGGCACTTTCTCGAAAAACTCGCTAAGTGAAACTGGACTAACATTTAATTCTAAGCCTTCTGCATTGGTTGGCTTATTATCATCAACAATTTTTTTGACTTCCACATTGGCGAAAGGTATTTTAATTCTTGTCATTTTGTTTTACTTGTTTCCCCAACTTCCAACCTGATTTAAATATTTTTTGCTGTGTGTGTGTGTCATACTTAATTAGTTTTATACAAAATGACTAGAATGCTTGTCAAAAAAGAAATAATTCTCAATATTCAGTAGGAGTTAGATTTTGGGGACGAACTTTATCTGAGTAGGATTTTTCCGTAAAATATTTTTTTCATTCAGTTTCCCAATTGCCGGCAAAACTACCCAAATTATTTAAGAGAGTTTTGCGACGAAAACGAAAACAATTTTTCAAAAAACGCAAAAAAGAAGTTAATTTTTCTTGGGATGGGTTGATATTCTGGTGCAGTTTAATTACCACTAATGCTCCATCTACGGAAGGAGAAGGAACAAAAACCTTCTGCGGAACTTCCAAAACAATTTTAGTTTCTGCCAGATAATTAATAAAAACTGACAAAGCCGAATATTTGGAAGAATAGTTGACCGGAGTAGATACTCATTTTTGCCCGACTTCTTTTTGCACTAAAAAAATTAGGGACTTAAATAAATGATAGTTCAATAATAAATTAACTATTAAAGAATTAGTAATATAATAAGGTAGATTACCAACTATAATTAGTGAACTATCTTTATACTGAGAACAAAAAACGGATCAATTAATTTGTAAAGCATCCTGGTGGAGATAAATAATTCGGTCATTTTCATTATTTTTTTCTAACCATTGAAATAGTTGGGGATCTTTTTCTAAACTTATAACTTTTTGACAATTGGTTTTGGCTAAATAGTTAGTTAAATTTCCATAACCACTGCCAATTTCAATTATTACAGTACTAGTATCAATCGAGCAACTGGCTACTATTTTTTGGAGGTAATTTTGGTCAAAAAGAAAATTTTGTCCTAATTCTGACCGAGGTGGAAAAATTATTTTTGCGATAATAATATTTTTACTTATTTTTTTTCTAATTTTAGGAAAAAACTCGCTGATTATTTATTAATAAGTAAGTTGGCTTTAGTCGTTTTTTTTCTTTTAATTTTAACCAAGAAGCCTAACTCCCAAACAAAAAGCAGCTAAATTCCACAAAAAATGAAAATAGATAGGATAAGTTATATTTCATTTACTCTTGCGATACACCCAAATAAAAAGAACCGTCAATGGTAAGTAGGTAAGAAGTAAAAATTTAAGGGTAGTAAAGTTTAAAAGTCCACCTCCTACTACACCAAGGGTCGAACCAACTCAATGAAAAAAAATAAAACTTAAACCGGAAATAATGTAAGCCAGCGGATTATTTTTGCTAAATATCTCAAAAATTAAATAGCGAAAAACACACTCCTCGATAATGGGAGCCAGAATAACAATAAAGATAAAATTAAGGAGTAAAATTGAAACCTCTTCCTTTCTTTTTACTCCCATCGCTTGTTGTCTCTCTCTTTCTCTCTCTGCTTCTTCCTTAACTTTATTTAATTGCTCTTGGGTGATTACTTTTTCCTCTAACATTTTTTCTACCACCTCCTGTTGCTGTTTTTCAACTATTTCTTGCTTTCAAGTTCTACTAGCCAGCAGGGAAAGACCAAATGTCGCAATTCCAACCACCAACATTATCGTAAAATTTATTCTTTCTTGCGGTCAATTGCTTAAACCTCAGCTTCACCAAATTTTAAGGGTATTTCAAATGAGTTTTCTTTGGCTAAATATAACAAATACCGCACAAATAATCATGGGTAATTGAAATCTAAACTGGTTTCAAGCAGCCGTTCGCTGGATGATATTCATAACAATATTATTATAATTTTATTTGTTTATGGTAGCAGCGAGAGGATTCGAACCTCCGACCTAACAGATATGAGCCGTTTGCTCTAACCAACTGAGCTACGCTGCCTTTATACTATAAATTTTATTGAGAAGTAAGCAGGAAAGGTGTTGAAAATTTATTACTTGCTGTCGATTCAACTTATAACAAAGATGAAGCGAAAAAAAAAAAAAAAAGAAATGTTAACTTTAAGACAGTAAACTTTAGTTGGCTTTCGGGAACCATTTTTTTACTTCCTCGGAGAAATTTTTCTTAATTTCACTACTGCTCAAACCCAAATTTCTATTTTTAAAAATAATTTAATAATGACTGACTCAAAAAAAACAACCAAAAAATGATTTTATATTGGGGTGGGGTTAGTAGCCTTTATTTTAATTACCGCTGGGGTGGGTTTTTACTTTTGAAACAAGTCAAAAAAATCCAACGAATCTGAATCTGCTGAGGAGGAAGAGATAGTTCCGGAAGAAATTCCCCCCGAGATAAAGGTACATCGGCAAAGAAACTGAATAAATGCCGAAACCGGTCTTTCTGATTATTCAATTCCCACAGCCAAATTACCGGCTAATTTTTCGGTCTCCCAAGCCAAAGATGAGTTATTGGAAGCACTTTGACAATGGTATGGAAAAGATAAAGTTTGAGACAAAAAGACAATCGCCAAAACTTTGGAGAAAAATGCTCCGCGGATAAATTTAGCCGATAAAAAAGGAAATGAAAGTAATCCGCTTTTTGAAACCAAATTTTTGGAAAGCATAGTCGAAAAATACCAGCCAAAAAATATTTTTTCTAATCTGCCCCAGCAAACTAAATTTAGAGAAAGTATACTTGAAATTGAAAGTAATCTTCACTTTTTAAGAATAGGTTTTGATTTAAAATACAAGGGCAATAAAAAAATTGACTGGGTGGCTTCTTTGCAAGCTAAAATTAAAAGCCGAGATAAAAACCGAACTAAAACTCAACAAGAAGAGGACTTTACCAAAATGACTAACTATTTAGCAAGAGAACATATGTCTTTCATATGAAGACATATCAACCAATTTCCCTCCCTAACCAATCTAAAAGAACTAAACCACTGAGTCCATACCTTACTCAAAAAAGAGGCAGTCGCTAAGAAGATTTTTTATGCTCGATTTTTTCTAGGTCAAGAGATGAGTAAAAAAGTTCTTTCTCCGGTTCGGGGAGGAATTGAAAATTCCTCCTTTTCTAAGCTAAAAAATGAAAAATTTGGTTTAAAACCGGTTGCTTTGGCTTTTAATCTCAAAGAATAAAAATAACGATAACCACCCATTAATATTATCAGAAAAAAGCATTATAGAAGAAAGTCGAACGGTTTTTATTTATTTTTAAAATTAATATAGAGTAGATTATGAATTAAAAATATGACAAAATTCCTCAATTTGACTATAAAAATCGACCGTAGCGATAAATATAAAAATGACCATACTATTGAGTTATCCAACTTAGAGATAAAAGACCACAACGGGGTAATTATTTCTGAACTTAAAACTCACAATAGTGCTGGTGCAGTTAGCCACCTTAAATTTCCAGTAAGCAAGGTAAAAAAAATAAAAATGGCTTCTGCTTGGCTTGATATTCCGATTAGTTGAGCCTGAAAAAATAAACGGGGTGCAGCCCTCCAGTTCACGCTAAAAAACTTAAAATACGAGGCGGAGAAAGGTTTAACCGAAGTGGGTTCGGATACCCTTTTGTTAAATAAAAAAGATTTCGAGTCCGAAGCTTTTAAAAGCCGAGGGGAGGAATTTTTCCGCACTTGAAAAAACATTGAATTATCCAATGAAGGCGACAACCAAATTTTTTTTGAGTTTGCAGATTTATGATGAGAAATTATCAAGGCTGGTGAGGATGAACGAATTGACCACTTGGTTTCTAAAGTAGAACCAATAACAACCAGCACAGAATGGACAGAATTTTACGAATTGGAAAATATTAATAATAATGAAAAATCAGTTGAAAAAATGTGCCAAGGTTTTATCCGAGAAGTTCGAGAATTAGCCGAATGAAGAGATGTAGGAATTAAAACTCTATTAGCGGCTCAAGTGGCCAAAAAAAATGGGTTTGATCTCATTGGCAGTCTGGATTTGAAAGATGAAATTAGGGAAGGAAAATATTATGGCTTTCCAATTGCCTCAGGAGAAAAATATCAAAGGTTTATCACCATGACTAATTCCTTCTTCTCGCATATCCCTTCCTCTGTTTTCTTTTTGCAAGAACAAGCCCGCTATACCAAAAAGAATATTGATACTTTTCGAGAATTTTTTCCTAACGATAAAGACCAAAGCGACCCCAAATATTTCCGTGGTTTTCGCCCCGGCGACATTATAGATTTAGGTGATGGATTTTATAGTGCTTTTCACTGGAAAGACCTCAAAGATGGAAAAGGTAGATTTTATAAAATAAAAACGGGGGGAGAATTTACTCGCACTTATTATGAACTTAAAAGTTGTTGTGAAAGCAAAAATATTAATAAAGAAATATGACAAGAAATTAAAAAAATATTATTCCGACTAGAAGCTTTCAATGAAGATATAAACAAAACTAAAAAAGAACATTGGTATATTTACTGGAAGTGATTAAATCACTTTTGGATTTCTGAGTTTGTTGAAAGAGGGTTTGGGGGACTTCACCGTAAGTTAACTGACCTATTTTCCCTGCTCGAAAAGTCGTATACCAACGAAAGTAAAGAGAATTGCGAAACTGCTTCGGAGATCCTACGAGGTTATGAAAACCCAGTTGCTAATTCGGATGAGGAAGTAATTAAAAATAAATTTTATTCCTCCGAAATTAATGCTAAAAAGACTGAAATCACTGACCGGATAAAGGCTCTTTGATTGGCAACTATTGAGGCGGCAGCTAATGAGGATTACGGCATCGGTCAGTTAAGCAACGAGCGAAAAAAGATTTTCACGGTTCATAAATCGGAGATAAAAAACGAGACTATTCTCACCGAAATTAAAGCCCTAATTAAATCATTGGTCAAAGCCGAAAAATCTATTTCCGAATTTAAAAATTTAGATAAAATGGCCTTGACTAAAACATTAAAAGAGGAATACCAGCAAGGTAGCGGAGATAAAAAAACCGCTTACACCATTGTCAACTTAGTTGATAACCAGTGAGTAGACCGAATAATTACTGAATTAGGAACCATTAAACGAAAAGACCCGCAAATTCTTCTAGAAGAAAGCCGAAACTCAATCAAACTTAAATATACCAATGAGGCGGCCGTGCAAGCCATTTTTGATAACGAGGCTTTAGATTCGGTAGCGGCCATCCAAGCCGCCGAAAGACTATTAATAAAAGTGCGAGAAGCCCAAAGTAAAAATGACCTGGATGCTGCTTTGTTAACTCTTTTACAAGGCTATCAGGAAGCACCGACCGGAACTATTAAGAATAAAGCCTGACAAGCGGTTAATAGTTATCAGCAGCAAGCCGAGGTGGCTCTCGCTCGCCTCCAAAAGCGAGACCAAATTCGGGAAGAAGTAGCCAAAACTATCCAAGAAGCTAAAAATGAAAGTGAGTTAGAAGCGGTGTATAACAAAATTAAAGACAGCGAACTATATAAACAGGGTGGCAAAAGCAGAAAAGTTATTAGAAATTTGAGAAGAAGAAAACGAGTTTCTTTTCAACTTAACCAAGAAAATTTTTCCGCCGAGAATAAAAATTTCTTACAAATTGCCTTGGTAAAACTAATTCCTGAGACAATAAAAGATGATAATGGCGAGCAAGCATTAACTGAACTGGAAAACCAGTTGAAAACTTTTAAAACTGCTCCCGAAGGCGAAGAAAAAGGTCAAATTTATCAGAAATATCAAAAAACCATTGACCAAGTATTAAACGAAATCTGTCAAGAAAAACAAAGATATCAACAAGCGAAACATCAAGTTAACGAGGAGGAATCAACCTCCGGCGATAACCAAAAGCCTAGTATTGATCGTCGTTTGCCGAATTGAGTCTGAGGTCTTATTATCATAGGAATAGCAGTCATGATCGGAACCGTTTTTTTAGTTTCGATTTTACATTTTTACCGATGGGGGGAATGAAAAAACTCCACAAAAAAAAGTATATAATAAAATTAAAATGAATTACCAAGAAAGCTTAACTCGCCTCAATAAAGAGAAAGAGAAATTGGAAAAATCGGTCGGCACTGATGATTATAATGATAGCGATAATGCCCAAACCAGAACCGAGAAGCAAAAATTAAAATTGGTTAAAGAACTAATTAAAGGCTATTCCCAAAGTTTTAAGGGGGTAATAAATAGTGATACCATCCGAGAAGTATTTGATAGTGTTTACGGCTTTGAAAAACAAAAAGAGGAAGTAAGGTCGATTCTGCTGCTCCAAAAATATTTCTCCGCAAAAGGAATTAAAGACCCTGAAAGTGGAAAAATTATGTGTTTTGTAGGTCCGCCCGGAGTCGGTAAAACTCATTTTTCCCGTGAACTAGCCAAGGCTCTCGGTCGAAAATTTTTTGCAATCAATTTAGGAGGAGTCGGCGATCCAACCATTATTAATGGTGGAAAAACACATATTGTAGGTAGTGAAGAAGGGGGGATTATTAAAGCTATCACTGAAACTGAAAGTCGGGATCCGGTAATTTTGCTGGATGAAGTTGACAAAACCAGTTCATTTTTTGGTGATAGCAGCATTGAAAATGCTCTTTTGCATGTCCTAGACCCCGAGCAAAGCAAGCGTTTTAAGGATGGATTTTTAGGGGTGGAAATCGACATTAGTTCCGTTACTTTTCTCTTGACCGCGAATGAGATAACCAAAATCCCCGAACCGCTTAAAAACCGCTTGGACATTGTTAATCTGAATGAATACACGAGGGAGGAAAAGTTTAAAATTGGTAAATTAAATCTTAAAAAAGTCTTTGCTGAAAGTTATCAAGACATAAATAAAGAACTTTTTGAAATTACGGATGAGGCTCTTTATACTTTAATTGACAAAGTGGAGGAACCAGGAGTTCGGCGGTTAGAAAGGAAAATTAAGGACTTGATTAGATGGGCTTTTACTCAATGGGCTTCAACCTTAGAAAGCGGCGAGGAAGAAGTAAAAATTATCATCGATAAAGAAAAAGTAAATGAACTAGTGGAAGACCTAAAAAAGGAGGAACCGGAAGAAGAAAGTGCCGAAGATAAATTAAAAAAAGAGAATGAAGAATTAGAACAAGAAAATGACCATCTCAGAACTGGTAATTTAGTTCTTTTTAAATCCTTAATTATTAGCAATAATACAGGATTTTGTGATAAGCATAATAAAACTACTTGCCAAAATTCTGAGGGGACTTGTGTTCTTTGCCAACTTAAAGAACAAGTGAAAACCATTGAAGCCATTATTACCAAGGAAAATTTATCTACTTTAAAAAAAGCCTGAGAAGTTCAAAAGCAAAAGTGGATCGAAAAAAGCAATGAATTACAAGAGAAAGAAACCGAAGAAGCCAAGGAATTAGCCAGCGAAATCAGAGCCAGTGTTGCCAAAATTAACCAAAAATTTGACCAAGTTCGTTCTAACCCAACTCGGAGTACTAATTCTCAACCAAACCAAGGTTTAGGTGCCCCTATTTCACTCTTGATAATCGGAGGAGGAATAATTTTATTTCTAATTGGAGGCCTAGTAAGTTGATTTTTGGTCAAGATTCAAAAAAAAAAAAAAAAAAACATGCTCCAAATTCCCTTCCAAGCAAGCCAAGAATAAAAAATAATTCATTGCGAGAAAAAATATAAACCAGTTAAAATTAAGTTATGAAGTTAATAGTTTGGTGAATTGCCTTAATGCTCGTTTTACCTCTCGCTTATCTTTTTTGGTGAAAAAAAAGATGACGATTACTGTTAGGAGCCATTATATTAGCAGTTTTGGTAATTAGTTATTTAGTCCCAGGTGAATTTGCCTTTTCAAAATTGACTACTGAAATTGAAAAAAGACAATCGCCAGTAAAGCAACTAAAAACAGCGTTAAGAAGTATCTCGGAGGAGGAAATAAAACCTTCTGATTCAGAAAAAACTAAATGCGAAAAAACAATAATTAGATTAAACCAAGCAGTTTGAAAATGGATGGAGAAAGAACTAAAAGGGGAAAAATTAAATGAAATGGAAGTTCTTCAGCATTATTCAGATAAACTTTCACTCATGGTTGAAAAAAACAAATGAATTAAAAGGTGAGGGAAGCAAGAAAAACCATCCACTTTCTTGTTTTGCGGGGAACAATTTAATGAAAGTTTGAACCGAAAAAAAGAACAAAAGGGAGAAGAATGACAAAAAATAAAGAGTTGCAACATTATCGATTTTGGACAGAGTGAGAATAATAAACCAAAATTATTGGAAAAGAAATTGCAAAAAATTTGTGAGCAGAACAGGGAAGACATCTTTGAAGGTCACTTCCCAACTGTTTGGCTAAAGGATATTAATAAAATTAAAAATTCCGAAGTAAAAAAAAAGTTATTAAAAATTGTCGATCCGGAGCAAAAAAATAATTTAGGGAAATATTATTTACCAGAAAAAAAAGAAAACGGCAAAACTGAGCAAGTAGAAAAGGTAATTGATTTATCTCCCTTCAACTTGGTGGCTACCACTTCGGTTACCCACCCCAAATTGTCGAATGAATTACTAGCTAAATTAAAACACATTGAACCAGTTTTAGAAAAACATAAGTGAGTTATTTTCTTTTCCTCAATGGGAGTGGAAGTTATTGTTTTGGTGCTACTAATAAGAAGTCAACGAAAAAGCAAAGATAGATCATTTAAAAATTTAAAATATTATTAATTTCTTGGTGCCTTGTGGAGGACTCGAACCTCCAACCCCCTGATTAAGAGTCAGGTGCTCTAACCATTGAGCTAACAAGGCTATAAACCAGTTTTATAATTAATTTTAGGCTGCGGTGATTTCTAATTCTTGGTTTGACTCGTTAAAATCATGCATAATACCTTTTCCGTATTTTCTATCCACTTTTCCATAACGGATAATAAAATGTTTACCTGTTTTTAATTTCCCCTCACTTAATAATTCTTTAATTCTCGGGTGGTTTTTGCTAATGTAAAAGACCTTTATTTCGTTTTCGGGAAGGTTGATAAAAGCGTAATCAGTAAACTCCCCTTGCTCATTTACTGCCTCACCGTTAAGTCTAACTCTCACCTCGGTTTTGATTCCTGGACTTTCTACTGGTTCGGGCTTTAAAGTAAATTTATGGTTATTTTCGCTGAAATAATAAACCTGGTCTTGGTTATGATATTTCTCGGCATCTTGGGACAAAAAAGTAATATTGTAATTATGGTTCTTTTTAGTTAGTTCGCTATTATTCAGAAAAATTGGGTTTTCTTTGTCAATGAGAATCGATTTGTTTTCGTTGCATTCAATTCACATATGATTTTGTCCTAATGCCACATAGTAAAAAACTGTAAATTGTAATTGGTTGGGGTCGGTAGGAGAGTTAGGTTTATCCGGTTTTTTGCCTAACTCTTGCTGAATTTGTTTAACTTCCTGCTCTAATTTTTTCAGAGTTGTGTTTGGCTGAGAAAGATTATTTATCTGGCTTTCTAAATTGGATAACTTATTCTCTAACTGAGTTTTTTGGGTAGTATCTGATAGGTTATTAAGTTTACTTTTTAGAGAATTTAATTCCGTTTTTAATTGCTGGATTTGCTGGTTTGAATTAGTTGGTTCTTTATTATTATTCCCGGTTGATTTATTTTTCGGTCAGACAAAGTAAGCAACAGCACTAATAACTACTATTATTAATATTCCACTAATTAGATAAATTATTGTTTTTTTTTTTTTTTTTTGCTATTGTTGTCATATATTACTTTATTTTACTTTATTATTTTTTTTTGTAAGTCTAGGCTTGAATTTGGTGACCTCAGGCTTTATCTTATGATGAAGGTGCCACCAAAAAAGCAAAGTAGTAAATCAAACTAAATTTAAGGCAAAAAAAATGAAAAAAATAAACAATAAACCCCAACTTAAATTACTTGACTTGCCATAGTCGGCTACTCATTTAAAGAAAATATAAGGATGTTCTCATTTACCACACGGATACTTTTTTGATCCAGCAATTAACGGGCGATAGAAAACAAAAACTATGTAAAGGAAAGGGTGAAGAAAACTGTAAAGGAATAATCACCTTCTTTCGTAATAAGTTTTGGCTAAACTAATTTTTCTCCGAACAAAATAAGTAATTGTCAAGATAGGAGCTAAATAGTGTCAAATAATAGCATAAAACCATCAAAATATTCTTCTATCTATGGTGAGTGAGAACACCTTCATTTCACCCTTACTTGGTGCGGCTATCCAGGGCTTTCCTCCTCAGCAAAATGGCAAAATACCAAGAGAGAAAAGAACAATCGAAGTAATGTTAGCATTAATCACAATTAAATCAAAAACTTTATCAAAATAATTAGGCGGAGACTTTTTAAATAGTCGATAAATAAAGTAAATAATAGTAATTAAAGAGGCTTGGACACTTCACCAACAAAGAAAATATCATCAATAGTTAATTTCATTCAAATCTCACCTAGGTTTATGACAGTCGAAATAAACACAACAGAAACAAGCAAGTAGATGAAAAAAAACTGAAAAGGTTAATAAGTAAAAATTATTTTTTTTAGCTTTCATTATATAATTAATTTATTTTTAATTTTTTGGTCATATTATTTTAAAATTTTTTTATAGTTAAAATAGTTAATGTATGGCAAACTGATATTGTAATATAATTAACTTTAATTCTCTAACTTTTTTCTTTATTTTTTTTGTCTTTTTCATCAAGTTCTTTGATTTCCCGTTGGGTTAAAATTTCTTTCTCTTGCTCTCTTTTTGAATAATCTTCTATACTTTCTCCTCTTTCTAGTGCTTCCCAGCGATCATAATCGCGAATACAGTTTTTACTGCAAAAGTAATATCAGGCATCAGAAAATTCTACTCTCTTAGCACCTCAGACTTTCCTTTCCTCATCTATTGTTTTTTGGCAAGTTTGGCACTTGCCTAAGTATGGAGTTTGATATTTGATTGGTTTTGCATTAGCAATTGCTATCAATCTTCCTTTAACTTCTAATACATTGTAAAGAAGTTTGACAACTAGAAATAGGCAGTTTTTTCTAATATTATTCCAGTTTTCTTGGCAAAACAAATCATCAATGCGATAAGTCAATAAAGGCGAAGAAATTTCTGCAAAGATTATTTGGAAACTATTTCCTAAAGGAAGTGCGATAATATGTAGTAGATTTTTTTTTACTTCAAAATGCTCATTTTCCCCCTCTGTAAGTTTAAATAATTCTATTGGAAGAAAACAAATTCACTTCTTATCCTTTGGGAGATCCACTTCTTTAAACAAATCAATCAGTCCACTGTAGTCCAATTTATGAAAGTCCATTTCCCTTTTTATTATTAAATTAGATGAATCATACTGATCTTTTTGGCAAATTTTTGGTGTCAATTGAAAATTTAAACCTCAAATAAGACTTTGAGGAAAGGAAGGGATTTTCCTTTTCAATTCTTCTTTCAATTTCTCGTTGTCATTTAGTACTTCAGCATCCTTTTTCTTGTCAAGTCAGCCATAAGTAGAGAATTCTTTTAGTAGTTCTTTATTTTCTTCACTAAAAGAAATTCAAGGAAAATTTTGGTTGTAAGAAATAAGATGACTTTTAAGGTGTAGTTTTTCTTTTCTGAGTAAATTAGTTATTTTTTCTTCAATGTTATTCATTCCTACTTGATAATAATATTATTTTATAGATATAGACTATTAACTAACCATTAAAATAAATAATAAGAGATGAAAAGCAAATTGCCATCGCTTCTTTATGTCACTGACGAGGGTCGGCGAGTTTATGAATTCCATGCTATCATTAATAAAAGAAAAATAATTGAAATCCATATCGATCCCCATTATGAGGAAGAACATGGGAGTTATATGACTGATGAAATTATTTATAACTTTGCCTTTGAATTAGAAAAGAAAAAAATTTGAGAACCTGAGGAAATAAAAGATGGATGAGAGTATTATTCTACCTTTCCTTTGTTCAGAGGTGATTGGCGGGCTTATGAAATGCCTTGATGCCTAAAAGATGGTGCTAATTTCTTAGGAATAAGGAGTTGTTATCGAAGAAGTAAACATGATATTAAAGAATTAAAAAAATATGACAAATAATAACAAACAATTAAATAGGAGTTATCAATATCCAAAAGAGGATAAAGAAATATTAGCCAAAATGAGGCATCCTGATTATGAGGGAAATTATTTATTGCCCGATAATGCTTCTTTTTTAGACAAAACTAAATATCAGATTTGTGAAAGAATATTAAATCATAAATACGATAATAAACTAACTACTGAAGAATTAGCCGAACGAATTAATTTAAGTGTTCCTGAAACCAAAGAACTACTTTTTTGTCATATTCATAAATTTACTTTAGATCGCTTAGATCGCTTAAATTTTTACTTAACTTGCTTATTTCCTGATGTAGAACATGAAATTTTCAGAGAGTATCAAACAATACCTCATCTTCCTTATTTATATCTAATATCAGTTGTAAGGCAGGATAGATCTCAATTATAGTTTTTCTTTTTCCTATTCTTGTCGTTTGTTTCAGACATTTATGGATAATTGATAATGATTTTGCCCTTACTTCTAGTTTATTCCGGACAGAAATCATAGGGGGATAAATATTTTTAAAGTTATTGATAGAGCCAAGAACTAGGGTATTATCCTTGGGTATCGTGAGTAAACCAATGTAGCAATTAAATGCTTAGTCTAATCACCTAAACTCTTGTGAGTTATAATTTAAAATTAACATAAATTATGGGTTGGGTAATAAATTATTCTTTATTATCAGAAAACATTCCTAACACTTTCTTGGTGATGAAATGTCCAATTAATCCGGCTCCTAAAAAAATACCTGCAAACCAATCAAGATTACTAATTAATAAAATCGGCATTCATAATTTACCATCGATATTTTGAGCGATTTCAACTCCCTTTCTTTGTTTAGGAATGGTGGTTTCTTTTAAATCTTTTAAAGTTGCTTTATCAGTATCAGATAAAATAATTTTATGTATGAACTCCAAGGTCAAAAATTTTCCCTCTACTCCTGATTATTCAGAAAACTCCGCAAAGAATTAATTATCTGATACTTTTTTACCTTTCTTTCTTCCTTTTTTTATTATCAAGCTGCTTTTGGACTGAAAAAATGGCACTATGAAGGAACCGATTTCCCAATTTCATTTTTTTTTAAAAACCTCACCATTAAAACCCGCGGAGGATTGCTTTTATACACTTTTTTTTGCTTTTTTATTGGCAGTCTGCTCACTAAATTAGTCTGTGATTATTGAAAAAATTATACTTTAGAATTATGCCGTAAACGGTTGCGGAAATTGATAATTAACGAGAGTGCCAAAAATCCCCAAACTTCTCAACTCCATCGTCAAGAAATATTGAATAATTTCCTTGGAGAAACCGAATTATTTGTGCCCCTTTTTATCTTGATACCTCAACGAATATACGAAGCAATTGTTAATGTCATCTTAACTTTCATTTTCGTGATTAGTTTTAAAAATAAAGAGAGTAAGTTTGTTAATTTGGCTATTATTTTTGTCGTAATGGTTTCTCTAATTATCACTTTTTTAGTTTTTTTTGCTTATCGGGTTCAAAAGAAAATTAACCAACAGCAAAATAGGTTTCGGCAGCAGGAAAACCTAGCCATGGAAAGATATTTAAAAAACCAAACTGACCCTCAGAAAGTTGAAAAAATGGTTAATTCTAATTTCCAAAAAAACCGTGCTTTGCTGACCAAAAAAACTTTTTCTTATCTGCCTAATTTAATTATTCCGGGGTTAAATATAATTTTTTGTCTGATTTGTGTCATAAAGTATGGAAAGAATTGAGAAATTAAAGAATTTGTAAGCATTGGTATGCTGGCTGGTTCGATTCAAACGATATTTTGAAAGGTAAGGGAAATCACCGATAATTCACTGGAAATTAGCAAAATTAAAGTTCATTATAAGTCTTTACAAAAATTACTCCATAAACTAAAAGTTAGAGAAAAATAAAGAGAATTAGCAAAGTTTTTAATTAAAAAATGACTTGTTTTTAGGTTTATTTTACTAGTAATTAGGTATGTTTTCTTGCTCGACTATTAGTTTTCTGAGAGATGGAATGAACTGCTTCTCCTGGGCGAATCATTTTCAAGTTAAAAGAACCAAATAATTTAATTGAATACTCACCTAATTCATCCAAACTAAAAGTGTCAATATGAGTAAATAGTAAACACTCTAATTTTTTCCCCCCCTTAATCCCTAATTTTTTTTTTAAGTCTTGTTCAGAGATTTTATGCTCATGAACATATCATAAGATGCTTTGACAAATTTCATATTTGGCTTTATCAGTGGGAGTAGCATTTCAAGTCAAACCCTTACTTTTTTGATGATAATCGGACTTGCTCATTTTTTCTAAAGCAGATACATCAATCGGATGTCAGCCAGTTCTAATTATTTTTGAATTATTGTTTTTTGTCATATTTCTTTTCTCGATGGCAATTAATTATCAGTAAAGTG
Organism: Funneliformis geosporum; assembly: GCA_946474995.1. Taxonomy (NCBI): domain Eukaryota; kingdom Fungi; phylum Glomeromycota; class Glomeromycetes; order Glomerales; family Glomeraceae; genus Funneliformis; species Funneliformis geosporum. The sequence continues at coordinate 35,997 of CAMKVN010000200.1, forward strand.
GCAGTGAAGAGTGAATCATCATAATCTCAAACTAGGTTATAGGCTCGATAGTCAATATAAAGAGGCTCGTGGTCGTAGTAACCGTTTTCATTTTTCCAAAATGGTTTATTAGGTAGTTTTTTTATTAATTCCCTAATTACTTCATCATTCACCGTCGAACGACCTAACTTAGACTTATAATATTGGCTTATTCCTAATTCCGCAAATCACCGACCATTAATCACCACCTTACAAGCATAGTAATTAACTGAATAATTAACAATCTTTTTCACCA
>CAMKVN010000201.1:0-36259 GCA_946474995.1 Funneliformis geosporum
TCAATTATATCAACAATGTCATTAATATCACGTAATACATGTAGATCAATTTGTAGATCAATCTTGTAAATCATTCTGTTGATCAATTCTGCAAATCCCTTTTGTAGATCGATTTTGCAGATCACTTTGTAGATCCGTTTACATTATAAAGTTATGAATATTTTCGTAATTATATTATCTTATGAATTATTTTTATTCGTTTAGTAAATTCAAAGAGTAATTTAAGCACTTTTATCTTAAAAAATCGACTTTTAGTGCCTATGTAAAGTTGTTCAGCAGGTTCGAAAATATGTAAATATTAATTTTCATTATGATTGGATTATTAGTTATAGAGTTATGATCATTTTTCATAACTATATTATTTCACGAAATATTTTTTTTTATCTGTTCATTGTCTTCAAAGAGCAATTTAAGCAATTTGATCAAAGGAAATCGACTTTTAACGTCTAAGTAAATTGTTCAGCGGGTTTGAAAATATGTAAATATTAATTTTCATGATGATTAGATTATTAGTTATAGAATTATAATCATTTTTCATAACTGTATTATCACACAAAATATTTTTTTTATCCGTTCATTGTCTTTAAAGAGCAATTTGAGCAATTTAATCAAAGGAAATTGACTTTAGTACCTAAGTAAATTGCTTAGCAGATTCAAAAATATGTGAATATTAATTTTCATTATGATTAGATTAATAGTTATAGAGTTATGATCATTTTTTATCTGTATTATCTCACGAAATATATATTTTTTTTATCCGTTCATTATCTTCAAAGAGATATTTGAGCAATTTAATCAAAAGAAATCGACTTTTAGCTCCTAAGTAAAATTGTTCAGCGGATTCGAAAATATGTGAATATTAATTTTCATTATGATTGTATTAATAGTTATAGAGTTATGATTATTTTTTGTTATTGTATTATCTTACTAAATTTTTTTTTATCTGTTCAGTTAATTCAAATAGTAATTTGAGCATTTTTATCAAAGAAAATCAACTTTTAGCGCCTAAGTAAAAATGTTCAGCAGGTATGAAAATATGTAAATATTAATTTTCATTATGATTGGTTTAATAGTTATAAACATTTTTCGAAATGTAATAACAGTAACCTGACTTGCAGACTTATTGTAACTACAATTTTAAATTATGCAGTTAATAAATAATAGGAATTTGAACTGTTTTTTTTTAAATAATTTACTGAATAATATATTAATATTTTTTTTTTTTTTTTAAAAAAACATTAAACAAAACTAATAATTATTTAGTTTTATGTTAATTATATTTTTTATATCAATTATATACAGTATTTATTTAAAATATAAGTTTATAATAATGTAATTGATTATAAATTTATTTACATAATATAAAATATTTATATAATTATCTCATAATACCATGATTATATTTATTTATTTTTTTGTTTATAGTTTAGGAATAGTTGGTTTAATATGAATTCTAACTTGTTCATACAAATACCATTGTCTTTCAATACTTAATTCTTTTGGTAATATTTCAAGTGGAAATCCTATTATATTAGATATTTCCTTAGTTTTTCTAATATCTACTAAAAGTTTTCCTCCATCTACTGTTTCTTTAATTTCTACAATACCTAATTTATCTTTGCTAAATACAAAATAATGTTGTTTAAGAAGATTTGGTATAAGTTTAAAGAAATTAGTTAAAAATTCAGTCCAAGCATAAAAAGAAACCAATTTTTTTCCTTTTTGATCAAAAACTATTTGAGCCAAATTATATTCATGATTTGTAGAATCTTTTACTACTTGTATTAAATGATTTAAATTTTCTACTTTAGATTTTCTTAATTTTAATTTAAATAATCCAAAAAATTCATTAGAACTAAATTTAGTATGTCCTGCTATCATAAAAGGATATGTGATTTTTTCATAAAGATTATTTATAACTCTCCAAGCTAAATACATCATTATGGCATTATTTTTGTTTTGACCAGCACAATTATCTGCATAGATAATTATTTCTTTTTCACCTAATCTATGATATTAAAAATAATTATGTACTAAAGAAATTACAGCATTAGCTCCTTTACTAACATTTTTATTTTTTTTAATTAAGTAATTAATCTAAATAAATAAATAAATAAAAATATTAACAAATAAGTTAAAAATATAAAATTTTTATATACTTGTCTGGAAAATGCATCTTTACAAATTCCAAAAACTTGAACAGAGTAAAGTGATTTAAAATAAGTATTACCCTATATAAATTATATTTTAAATTATATATATATATATTAATTAAAAATACCAATAAAATAATTTAATATGCTATACCTCTTGTTGAAAAAATAAGGTAATTTAACTTATTCAGCAAAATTTCAAAAAATATGATTTTTAATATTAATTAAATTAGGTAATCCAAGAAGTAAAAAATTAGAATAATTTTGCAAATTATTTTTTGAATCTTTTATACAATTTTTATAATTTAATTTGGTTAATAAAATTTTGTTAAATAAATAATAAATTAAAATAATAAATTATCTATAATAATTTCATTCTTTTTGTGCCTAAAAAATATGTTTATTTCATTCTAAAACTTTATTTTCCATTTCTTGTTCTAGCTAAAATTTTGAATTAAATCTCATAGTTTTACACTGAAAGCATAAATCAATTTGAGGAGATAAAAATTTTATTTCTGGAATATATTTTTGCTAAATATGCTAAAAGTTATAAGATGAATAGGTTTTTTATTATTACTGATATATAAATTCAATATAAAGATGAATAACTTTCTCCAGCAGAAAGAAATATAATTGGTAAAATTTCTTTTTTAAAATGACGTCCTTAAAATAAAAAAAAAGATTATTTTATAAATATTGTTAATTAATTAGAAAATATTAAATAAAAATAAAAATTATACTAGGAGAAGGCAATTCATGAAAATCTGTATAATTATTTATAAAAGTTAAAATTTCTAAAATACTTTCAAAAGAAATTATATAGTTACTTGAATGTTCTTCAAGCTTATGTTTTCGTGAATTAATTCCATTTTCAGTATAATGTTTTCTTATATTCTTCTATTGTTTAATACCAATATCATGTATTACTAAAAATGCTATATTACATATTTTTATACCTTTAAAATAGTATTCATTACCAAGTTTTTGTCTTTTATTTCCTTTTGTTATAATATCATCTTTTATTACTGCTGCAAGTATACCTTTAAGATACATATTTTTTTCATTATTACTTAATTTATTAAAACTTTGATATCTAAGCATAGCTTTTTCATGATCAATTTTATTTTGTAAACATTTTTCTTGACAACATTCAAAAATCTGTAATTTTTGTTTTTGAGCTTTCTCATCTAATTTAGTTAAATTTTGTTTAAGTTCATTATTATCATCAACTTGTTCATCAAAATTGTTTATAATATTATAATGATAAATTTGATAGAATTTTTCAATCTGTTCAAATGTAATAACTGTTTCAACAAAATCATTAATAATATTTGTTTTTGAGATTCTATATTAACTGGATTATTTAAGTCAACATCATCATTATTATTATATAAATATGTAACTTTAAGCTGCTCTAAATCCAGTTTTAATAAGCTAAGTTCTGGATGAGTTTCAAAAAAAATGTTGTTAAATAATGAATGAGCCATTGGAAATAATTTATTTGAATTGAAAAAAGGTAGTTAAAAAAAAATGGTGATAAAAAGTAAATGTAATAAAATAAACTTTTGTATTTTAAACTAATTGAAGGTTTTTTTATTTAATTTTTATAAATTTTTCTTTTATAAACTTTTCTCAAATATTCCTACAAATATTCTCACACAAAATTTTTGTATACCATTAAAAAAATTAATTTAGCTTTATTTAATTTTTAATTGTTTAAATACAATATTTAAATATATTAAATTATAATATTCTATAATATTATTAAACCTAAATTTACAAAAGAATAAACTTATTAACTAATATGCCTTCGAATGGTCTAAGTTTTCAAGAATCTAAAGAAGAAAAAAAAAAGTAAGTATTTTCGTTAAAAAAACTAAGATCAGAGGTAAAGTCATGAAAAAATTTATTTTAATTTGATTTATTAAAATTAAATTTATACTTATCTTTTTTTGTAGGTGCTGAATCCCTCTGGAATGAATCCTACGAATATAATGAAGGTAAGTTATTTATTTTTCATTTATCTTTTAATTTTAAAAAAAAAAATTTAAAATTATATTTACTTCTTTTTGTAGATTCTGAATGAAGCCCTTTAGAATGAATCCTACAAATATAATGAAGGTAAGTTATTTATTTTTCTTTTTTCTTTTAATTTTAAAAAAAAATTAAACTAAAATTTAAATTATTCCTTATCTCTTTTTATAAAGCTGAAGCCTTCTGGAATCCTGGAATCAAACGAAGGCAAGTATTCATTTTTTTCTTTTAATTAAAACAAAAAAAATTAAAATTAAAAATTTTTACTTATCTCTTTTTGTAGATGCTGAATCCTCCGGAATCCTGGAATTCTACGAATTGAACGAAGGTAAGTAATTCATTTTTTCTTTTATTTAAAACAAAAAAAAATTAGTATTTTTATTTATACTTACTTCTTTTTATAGATAAATCTATATCGATATATAAAAAAAAAAATAAAAAATGTAAAGAAAGGTAAGCAATTCTATTTTAAATATAATAAAAAATTACCTTTTTCCATTTTAAACTCACCTACCTCTAAATTTCAGTTTTCAAAAGATTCTTCAATATTCTAGAAGTAAAAGGAAGTTTCAAAAAATAAGACAGATTTGAAATAATCGAATAGAAAAAATGCGTAAAGAAAAAAGAAAATAGGGTAAATGAAAAAAAAAGTGTACAAAAAAGAACAAAGTTAAAAAAATATGCTGATCTTATTATATCTGAATAAAAAAAAATAAATTAGAATATCACAGTAAAATAAGATTAAATTGAAAAATCATCGACTTTTTAAACGAGTAAAATTTTTAAAATTTTGCTACTAATAATAAATTTATATATGAAAAGATTTATCTCGAAGTATCTCAAAATTTTATTATGTAATATAACTTGCTTTTATAATCCAAATATATTTCTTGGGCTGAAATATATCTGAAATTGCCATTAACTCATTTTTGATTTTTCCGCCGTTTCCTCTCTTTCTATTGCAAAGACCCCATATAGCTTATACTTATGTAACTGATCCTTTGATAAAATTAATATTGATTGTATGAATTGGGATAGTATAAATTCATCAATGTATTCTGCAATTTTTTGGTTAATTCTTCTAAGCTTTCCACTACAGCTGATGATGGTAATGACAGTGGTGTTTTTGATGTTACTGCTTCAATTTTTTCTTCTAAATCCTTAATTGTAAAACTAAAGATTTTCAAATTCTTCAAAATATCCAAGTCAACAATTATATCAATTTATTTGAAATTGGCAAAATAGGATCTTCTTCACTTTTAATACAATTATTTATTGACGCTGATTTGTAATTTTAAAAATCTTTGTCAGATAAATATCTTGTAACTTCTTGTGAATATAAATTTTTGTGCAACCTTTTTGATTCTTCAATCAAGTTATTTGATAACGTATTCTAATTATTAAAGATGATAATTATTAATAAAATTAAATTATCTTTTGATAATATAATATTAAAATTATTTTAAAAGATTCTATTATGTTTTTGAATAATAATGCTTGACTATAAATAATTTGGACTTCAAATTATATTCTTTATACTGAAAAAACATAGGATACAAAGCTCCATGTATTTTCCCATAAATAGTTCTTTTAAAATGAAATAATAAAAAAAATAAAATATACATACTTTATTAACATAGGTTCTATTTACTACCCTACTCACTTGTTTATTTCTATCTCTATTAAATAGTATTGCTTACAAAGCTCGACTGAAACAACTCATAATTTATTTGAATTAATTAAAAAAAAATTCATTTAAAAAGTCAATGAAAAAAAATATGAAAGAATAAAAAAAAATTATTATTTAAAAGAGATTTCAATTACCTCCCGTTTTGAATAATTAATAATTTAGAAAAGATTATCATTTAAAAGAGATTTCAATTACCTATTTAAGTAATTAGTAATTAAGATTATCATTATTATCAGGGTCAAATTTATCTGAAATAAAATTCACCTGACCCAAGTATAATAAATGAGACTTTTGTTAATAAAGTTTTTTATATAATGAAATTTTGTATTAAATTTAAGGGATATAGTGAATTTTTTTCCTTTATTACTATTAAAGGAAATGTTATATTATAAAATTTTAATAAAGTTTAAATTAATAATTTAAATATTTGAAAAAAACTTCTATATATTTAATAAATTTCTATAAGGATTAATTAGTGTGTTGAAACTTGGGTTAATTAGTGGTAAACCTAGGATTAATCAGATTAATTCGTTGATTCAATTTATTTAATTTCTATAATTCAAATTTGAAATTGTGAAAATTTCAATTGTGAAACTGTAAAAACTACGCAAATTTTAAAATTGCAAAAATTTCAATCGAAAATTACGTAAATTTTGAAAATTAGATTATTTCTTTGAATTTTACATAAAACTTAGATATTTTGCCAACTCATTTCTTTAAATTTTGCATAAAAATTAGATATTTTGTCAACTCATTTCTTTAATTTTGCATAAAAAATAGATATTTTGCTAACTTATTGAATGTATTAAATACTGATATATTTTAATACAATTTTATATAAGGAAAGTTTTATCACGCTTTTGTTTCTTTAATTGTTTAATCTTTTACATTGACAATTTTTAAATAACAATTTTAAAAATGCCAATCATTATCGAATAGTCTGATGCAGAAATGCAGCTTTTGATCAACTTAAGAAAAGAAAGAAATGATGATTACTTGAGAAGATTTGGAAGATCGAGGTTACCTTTTTGGAATGAGATTGTGATGATGATACAAGAAAGATTTATAACAGCATTCAATGGATTGCAGGTAAGAGAAAAATTTAAGGGAATAGTAAAAGATTGTAAAGTAAGTAAAATACTAGTAAATAAAAAAATTAATATCTTATATTAATTGTATTTACATTAACATTTTAATAATTTTAATTCTTTAGTTATTTGAAAAATACACTGATATGGATCCAAAGGGAAAGTGGACCCATGTTGGAGAAATGTTTGGGAACAATTCAAAACCCCATTTTGGGAAAGGCCTGGTTGAAATAATGAAATATTCTAAAGACACATATTCATTTTGATACTTTTCTAGAAATTTTATCATAGCTTTTTTTCACCTTTTTTTTATTCATATCATGCTTGATCATATTCTATATATGCTTGAATGTGCCAATAGAAGTATGGTAAAGTAATAATACTATCTGATAAAATCTAGCATTTAGTATCTATAGGATATAGACCTTTTTCTCTAATTTAACCAGCAATAATATATGATTTTTTGATCAGATACCTATATTCTTAGTATGAAATACTTCTTATTAAAGAAACAATTCTGATAGACTAGGGTCATTGGATTAGCATCAGTTCATATAGCTAAATTCTTAGCTTCTTAATCTATTAATAATAACTTATCTATCAAATCATCAAATAAAAATCCTTATGAAGTTAACATATATATATTTATAGCTATTTCATTCATATTTTTCTTGCTAATAACTTTATACTTAGACTTTATAATTTTATTAGTTAAAATATAGTGGTAGATAAAGATGAGGGACTAAACCCAAAAAAAGTAATTAATAAATAGCCAAAATGATATTAAAATATAGTGAGGGATACAACAAACCCCAAAATCTGAAATTAACTGAAACTATATTAAAAATATAGTAAGGACATGACAAAATTATTTTGAGAAAATTTTGGCAAACATCTTTAGTAGTAGATTTAGCCTAGATATGTATAGATTCAATAATTATATTGCTAGAAATTTCATTCTTCATTTTGCCAATAGTTGTATCTCCATTAAGATTAAAAAGATTAGGTCTCTTAGCCATATCTTTATAAATATTTTTGATCTTAGTTTTAATGAAAAAGAGTTTGTATTCATATAACCAAATTCAACATTATTATATATTTCTCTTTCACATATCCATACTAAAATTTGTATATATGAAATTTGCTAAAACCCAAAACAGATGTACTAATTATTATAGGCTTATTAAAAATTACACTAGCTTTTTTATATATAATCCTACTAATGTATTTCAAGCTATCTACTATACTTAAATCTGGGACTACAAACTTTTTTTATGAATAGGTTTTCATCCTGTTCATTGCACATTTTCATGAGCTTGATATTTTGGTACTTACAAATATTCTCCATAGTCTTATCAGCTACTGAAATATTCATAAGCTTAAAAAAATATTTTTCAAAAAAATTCTTAATATTTTGCCGTTTCTTGGTATTCAAGGCTATATAAAGTTCTAACCAGTTAATCTGATCAAATGATAGGATTTCTGAAATCTCATTCACAATCATATCTAATTTTATATAGTATTGAAGCTCCTGATAATAGATAATCTAGTTCTTTCATGAATTAAGGTGAAAGACTAATTTTTCTGTTACAGAGAAGTGCCGTGCCTACTATCCAATTTTATTACAAGTTTAGCATAATATGAACATAGCCAATTCTTTTTAATAATGACATTTCTATAGCTGAAAGTAAGTCATTTAAATAATCATAGGTTTTTAGAGAAAAATGTGCATTAATATTTAAGAAATATTTACATAAAGCATTTCCTTTAATTTAGAGAATCTTTTCTAAGTAATTCTTTTATATAGCTAGATGCTTGAATAGATATTTATGATTGATAATTTTCAATAGGTAAGAATTGACCCATAACCTAACTGTAAAGATTAGTTGCATCAACATATGAAATCTATGTTATCAGCTGAAACAGATGAAAGGCTTCTCCCATTTTAGTTGAAAATATCTTTAACAAGCTATAGTTATATCTCTATACTTAACTTTTTCTATAAAGTTATGTATAGTCATTTCTGTAAATAACTTAATACTTATTCTGGTCATTTTAAGCATAACATCTTAGGATAATACAGATATAAAGATATAGTGACTGAAATTAATTTCATAATATTTTATTGATGTCTCCCAAAATTTTGTACAGATATCAGCAAGATTGAGTACATCAGTCTTAAAATAAAGGTTATGATAATTGCTTAGATTTTTATATCCAAAACATTTCATACTTTCTGGATATAACAATAATTATTTTGTGAAATTATATCACTTAGTATACCATGAAATTTATATATCAATAGAAGCTCTATTTTCTTAAACCTATCATAAGAATCAATATACTCATATGGATAAACCCCTTTATGATATACTAGAGAAATTTGCTTGAGAGAAAAGTCTTTAAAATACTAGTTATTATTGGATAGTTATCTTCCAAATTTTTTGTAAGTTTATCTAGGCAATAATTCATAAACCAATAGCTATCTATATACTTGAGCTAGCTTATCTTTATGAATTTATAATACTCAAAGATTTCAGTTATAATCTTGATCTGATATGCATTACAGATTTATAAATTTATTATTTCAAAAGCCATGTAAGATAACTAAAATAAGCATTTTTTAAGTCTCAATCTGGAGTTTAAGATTACAAATATTATGAGCTGATCCTCAAAACTTACCTGTGATATGATAGTGATTTCAAATTTTATTATTTATAGTTTCTAAGATTTTGATTTCTTTTACTATTTTAAATAATGTAATAACTAACAATTTATACTCATCTGCATTCTTAATTGATCTCTTTTGAACTGCTCTACTTTTTATCTTTCTATTAATAAAGTTTTTCTTTCTTTCTGATTATTCTACTTCATTTTTATCAATAGTAAATTTTTCTTTGCAAATCTAACAGCTATTTATCTCAGTAAATTTTTTCTTATTCTTCTTTATTTTAATTCATTTAACCTTAATAGCTAAAACTTCATTGATATTGATTAGTTCTTAATCAATCTTTTGAACAAATTCTTATGTGAAATTTTCTTTCTGATATAGAAAAGGATCCTATACATTTTCAGTATTAATCCAGTAAATTAAATAGCAGAAACTGTTGACCTTTTATTTAGTAAGCTTAACTATACTTCTACTATATACTCCCTTATACTTCTTATTATCTGCCTTAAAATCTGCTATAATGACATATAGACATTGATTATTTATTTATAATTCTTAAACTACTCAAAATTATTAACTCCTTTATAGGCATTATAACTTTTTGACAATTTTTATCTAATCCAAAATAGTAATTTTGATGATAGTTTTGAGATTTTACAGATGAAAAACTTATAGTACATTAATTACAAAGATATTATTTTTTATGATAAGCTATATCCCTAAATACTAATTCATTATGATTTTTTATCTAGAGAAGCGATTCTTTTGTCTGTACTTACCTATATTCTCATTTTTAATAATATTTATAACAGCTATTAAATGAATAATATGTAATTTATCATAGTTTTTGTTATAAACTATAGACTTTATAGTTATTGTTTCTTTTTTTCACTTCAAACATTAATAGAGATATTTGAATTTATCTTCTCAATGTTTCATTAAGATAATCAGAAGAAAATATTATAGTTAAATTTGAACATTAAATACAGTATAAGAGTAATTTTATAAATCATGCAACTAATTTTATATAATAATACAATACTTAATCTTTTGTTATATGATACACAATATAAATTATATATAATACATTTTTTTATTTTTTATATCATATACTATACAATTTGTTGATTTTATATTACTAGTTTTTGTATTACTATAGTGTTAACATGATGTTGAGTTAGATCCTCAAATCATGTGCTCTTAAAATTATACCATAAAGCTAACCAAAATTAACTGAAATTAGATTATAAATTTACTGTATCACCTAATATAATATTTTTTGTATTTGATAAATAATAAAACATGTATAAAAGGTAAATACATTAATATAGAATCTAACATCCAAATAGACATAAGGAGCTAGTATTTTTTGATATAAAATCAGATACTTAAATAGCTACAGAAGGCTAACAATCTAATATAGATTTTGGTATGTAAATAATTCAGAAACAAGAAGAAAAGTATAGTATTTAGATTATATATATATGGTAATTAGATTATAATATAATAATAAAATTATATTAACATAAGAATACAAATAATAAAAAAAACCTAAAGACATAATTAGAATATAAAAAAGGATACCTGATATAGAAAAATGGATAAATTATATATGATATTTAGATTTTAGGTTTTAGATTATATATGATATTTAGATTATAGATTTTTAGATTATACAGTATATTATATTATATTCAGATTACATATGTTATTCTGATTATATGTAATATTTATAATATAATTATATTATATGTCATTAATTTTGCTAAATAAAGTTATATTCTATTATAAATTAAAAGATTTAATATTAATAAAAAATCTAGAGTGAAAAAATATAAAAAATATTCTTTAGATCATAGGGATTTGTAAGTAAATTTGTCTGCTTATGTATTATAAATTATCTTATAATTTACTTTTATAAATAATTAATATTTTTAAAATTATTTTTTTAAATTAATTTTATAAATATGTAATATATTATATAATATGTTTTGTTTTTTAATTATATAATAAAAAATTTAATGTTACTTAAAACTAAAATTTTGTAATTTTTAAAAAAATTTATTTTAAAAAATTTTATGATTAATCTATGATAAACTTTTTAAATTTATTATAATTTATTAAGAAATTTATGATTTTAATTAAATAATAAAATAATTCAATTAATATAAAAGCATAAATTTTTAAAAAATTTTTAAAAAATTATTATAATAAATTTTTTGAAAATTAATACTTTTTTTAATTTTGTAGGCAAATTTGCCTGCTATACAGTTTAAGGGTTAGAATTTTATTAATAATAAGAATTTACTTAGTTTTATCAATAAAAAGATAATTAATAAGTATATTTATATATATTTATATACTAACAAATACAATTATAACAAATTTTTTTACTTAATAAAATTCTAATTACTTAATATTAATTCATAATTACATTTTGTTTTTAAATTATATTTTGGTTGTGTTAACATTCAGAGCTCTTCATAAAATATTTCATAAATCTTAAAGTTATATCCTTTTGTTAATCTTACATTAATACTAATTTTTTAGTTATTAGTATTGTAAAATAACAGTAGATATCAGATTCTTAAAATTTTAGATCATTAAATAAAAATAATTTATTTTTTAAAATTGATAACTAATTACAATTATTTATCTTTTTATAACTACTAGATTTTTAATTACTTGAATTTACTTAAACTTATATTTTGTAAAAAAGATCTAATTTTTAAAAGAAAATTTTAAATTAATAATTAAAATCAGTTACTTTTTATAAATTTTAGATCATTTAAGTTTGAAATATTTATTTGAAATATTTAAAAATGATTATCTAAAACAATCTAAGTAAAATTATTTGAAATATCTAAAATAATTATTTTGTAACTAAATTTAATAGTTTAAACTTATCAAAATTAGTTCTAATTACAGCAGAACTTATTGTTATAAACTAATTTTTAGTAATTTGAATAAGTATAAATAATAATTAAAATAGGTTATTTAGCATACTTTAAGTAAATGTTTAAAAGAAAAATTATTTGAAAATATTAATCTAAGATATTATTTAAAGGAATCATTTTAAGTAATTTTTTTAAATAATATAAATTTGAAATAAGTTGATATTATATTTAAAATATTCCAATTATAAATTTTGATATTAATATATTTAGGTTATATCAAAAAAATAAATCTATCATTTTTTACTAATAATAATTCTTTGATTTCATCTATTTTCATATATGGGTAGAAAGGGTGAAAACTACTTTGAAAATGAAAAATTTTTAATCACAGGTAAATTTAGGTATAAACAATATTTTCAATTATTAAAGAATTTCTTTGCAGTAAAAAGGTTTAACTAATAAAAAATTATCAGTAAATCTATTTTTAAAAAACAATATATTTTTATTGCTGCGGGTTGTCGTCGATCTGTTTACATGTGAGATCAACCTTTAAAACTCGATTATTTATTTCTAATGTCCATATGATCTGAAATTATGTATAAATTAATATTATAGAATTGACGCGCCCGTACCTGGAAAAGTCGAGGTAGACATAATCTAGCAATAACGACTGTTGATTACGTGTCATGCATGACGCGTTAGTTTCTATTTTCGCGCTAAAAATTATTAAGATAAAAATGTAATGAAAGGATTTTTTTAAACCATATTTTGCGGGTTTGTTTATCTTCGACAATCAGGTTTCGTCACATAATAAAAAGGTAAACTAAACATCATTACAAATTCGGGCCGCGAGTTCGTAACACAGCAATAATGGAGTAAACCTTTCTTCAAGCGCCAATAACGACAACTTTTTTTTATATTCAAAAGGATGGTACGCATGCATATATATTATATTCGAATGACAACTTGTTATAATAAGAGTTAATGATCCATTGTTGAAAAATTTTTTTTTTTTTGCATGCATAATTTTCATGAGATATGACCTTCCATTTATAGATTTATGCTGGTGATACACGTTGCATTACACATCAATATTCATTATGCTGTATAATAATAATACATAAACTTTTAAAATTTATTGTTCCTTAGTAATAAAAAAAAAATCTATTCATAAAAAAAAAAATTAAAAAAAAGTAAATTAAAATAAAAGTAAATGGATTGATTCTAAATGGAAAGATTTGTTTTTTCTTTCTTGGCTTTTCTTAAAAACGAAAATCGATGAAAAAAAAGGGAAAAAAAAAGTTGCTACAGATCTCTTAATAATATCTGTAATTAATTTTCCTGTTCTTAAAAATATAACAACGGTAACAAAAAGTATAATTTTATAGAAATAATTGAAATAACATTAATACCCTATTAGACTTCATATTAATTAAACACTTGCGATATTTTGAATGACATGTGCCACGATCACGAATTAACGAAAGTAATAAAACGCATTAAAGTCGTAAATGAGCCGATACGAATTCCTTAGAATAATATAATACCAAGTAGCTAAATAAAATAAAATATAATAGAATAGAAAAGAATAGAACACATTTTAATAACTCATTGTATCAAAAAAAAAAATTAAAAAAAATTTAATCCTTACTAAACGAGATTTATAATTCACATCATCATTTTTAAATGAATTTAATGTTTTTTTAAAAAAATAATCGAATGGAATATTTGGTGGACTTAACCACACCCGCTCCTTTCAACGAAAATTTGCGTGCTTTTATATATATTTTGAATCGTCGTGTGAGTAAAGCAAAAATTTTTATGATGCCTGATATATCACTTTAAATGTAATTTCAACCAAAATGGGTTAGAAAGTATCCGACTTTTGAGTATTCGTGGTCGTTTTCCTTTACAATAACCCAAAAGAGTAATTCCAAACGAGCACAGCCTCGTGACTAGAATTCAGACATGTTAAAATGGAATTGACTGGTGGTTCGTGCACAAGTCTTGAGAACATATTAAATGCGATACAACATTAATTATGGTTTCTGCAATGCTCAATGATATCGAATTTCCATAATAGTTTATAAAATGAACTAAATTATCTTTTTTTTTTTTTTGTAATAATTTTTAATTAACATTTGTTGCACGAGATGGATGTCAATTGATCATTTATCGCAATTTGTAATCAAATGGAATAATATTTAAACTTTTAAATATCAAAATTTAACATTCCAGCCAATGATTGTCTATATTGCAGCATAATAATAAAAAGTCTCCTTACATATAAGTTCTGTAGATTTTGATGCAAAGGATTAGGGATACTCTATTTTTTTCTTGCAATATTGTAAACGAATTCGATACGTTGATTGGATAATCAATCACCTTGTGCACGATTTTTTTTTTGTGACCGCAAATGATAACTTTGATTTAATTAAATTATTTTGTTAATACAATCTCATTGGTCGTATAAATTTTTATTATGGATTTCATTCAAATCTCATATATTTCTCATTGTTCTTATCAATTCATCATAATTACATTTAAGTGCATAAAGGTTGCAGTTATCGATTAAACTTAAATTTTATGCTACTTGTTCAACTATAACTTCAATTAGTTGCATCCGACGAAGTTACCTCCTTATCGCTCTATTATTTTTTCACAAGAGAAAAAGGGATTACGAAATTTTCTTTATTCTCCTATCAGGTTTAACCTGATTCTAAAAAAGGACATTTGAAGTTATTGGTAATCTGATAATCTGTAAACTTTCCGCTTATCCCGGAAGGGCCCGATTCAGAAAGATTGCCACTGCATATAGTATCCCGTCACGCAGTGAAATTGATCAATACCCGGGGTGCAATTATTAATGAGTTTTTAAAGAAAAAAAATTTATTTCATGTCGAAAAATTAAATATTATTTATTAAAGTTGAATTAAATAATTAATTAAAAATTAACAGTATAAAGACCTTCACTTTTACTATTTTCTACGCTTCCCCACATAGTATATCCCCAATATAACACAATACCCGCGGGTACTATTCAACTTCAAAACCGAGTTCTTGATAACAGTGATGGCAAATTATAAGGTCATTTGACTTGAAATTTATAATAATATAATAATAAGGTCATTTGAAGTCATTTCAAGGTCATTTCAAGGTCTTTTGCTTGATAATACCCCAGGTATTGTTGCAGTGGCAAAACGAATCTTTTTGTTTCAAATATATATTTTTTTTGATTCCAAGTCGACATTATATGTCAAGGTCCGAGACAAATTTACTTTTCCTCAACGGAAATCGGTCCTTATCTATTTGGCTGTGATTCAAAACTTTGCTCCGGAATATAATTTTAAATGTCTGATACCAGTATAAATTATGATTGGACATCAAGCGTAAAATTATCTTCAACAAGCAAGAGGAAGGTCAAAAAGAATGAAGGACTACTTCAAACTTATATGTTGCTAGGAGGATATTATTTTGATTTTACAGTTCTTTAAATTCTCATACTTTATTTCAAGATATAAAGGTAAATCATATCACGGAAAAGATTGGCTCGATAATTTATGATAATGCTGGATTTATAGTAAGATGATGATTGGTGATTTTACATGGATTTTCGGGATATGCAATGCAAACCCTTCTTTTCATTTGGTTATCTTTAACTGGCACAGGAAAAAAAAAATTTACGTGGTGAAAAGAAATTAGAATTGGATATGACGACATTGACAGTAATTATCGGATTGGTAACACATATTAGGAAAGAAGAGTGAGACGAGAGTTTTTAAAAATCAATTATTTTTTTATTTACACCTTCACGCTACCCTTAACCCGTATATACAATAAGCGAATGTCTAATCTATATATGTAAAAGAAAAGTTCTCGTCTCCCGCCTTATTGTGTATGAAGAGTAGCTCTCAATAAAAAACAAAGTTTTCCTATGCTCCTGTTTCTAATCTTATAAATTGCTTAATTACTTAATTATTTGCTTATAATTGAAAATATGTAAAAAATCTTAAAACCCAAAAATATTGTTTCAAATGGAATGTATACATAATACCGTACATATAAAAAAAATGATTGCTCATTTTTATGAAAAGAAATAAATGTTAAAGCGAAACCAAGAATGAAAAAGATTTTTGCACTTCTATTCAACATATTTGACGTTAAAATTAGTGACAAAACGTATTGAAGAATTAGAAAATGAGTAGTTTTATATAATCGAAATATTCTTACCAATTGAATGTTCAAATCATGTTCGAGATATCATCTTATGGACAGAAAGATGTTATTCAAAGAGCGATTGAACACTCCTTGATTGATGATAGGGAATTGAAAGAATTTTTTTTTTTTTTATTATTATTATTATCTTCTTTTTTTTGATTTTTTTTTTTGTTGGTGGAATCTGCCACGATTTTTCACAAAAGAAATTATTTACTCTTTTATAGTTTCTAGGTTTAAACACGAGACATGAATTAATGTATATATGTAAAGTAATGATAAACAATTACGGGTATAGTTTCTAGAGAATCATTCGCGTTTGCAGAATTTTTTTCTTTTTAATTTCCTGAATTAAATGTAATCAGCAATGAAGCCCTAAAAAATCGAGTAATGATATCGAGAAATGACTAGCTGATTCGATTAGACCTAATCTATTAGACTAAAAAAAACCTAGTAATTTTTTTATAAATGGACGAATGGAAGGAAGAAAAAAAAGTTATCAAAGGGCTTAGTAATATTGTATCTGGATCGGCCAAGTCATCACCCATTTTGAGGTCTGCAAAACCCGTTTGTTGGACATAATCGGAGTTGATCCACTGAATCGCCCAATTAAATGCTTTGCATAAACAAAATAGTAAATAAAGATATTTCCAATTACAAAAACTTCAAATTATGAACTTATCCAAATAAAGAAAGTTCCTTTTCTGAAAGATATTAAAGATATATTTTTAATAAGCAAGTTACTCGACTATCAAATATGACTTTATAATTTGATTTCATAATCTGCACGTTAAAACTTAAAATGGCTTATTTAAAAGGAGTTTACATCAAGATGATTTTTTCTATAATTAAATCGTCGAATAATAGACTTCTTTGCGATTTGAAGGGACGATTTACAAGGATTTACGTTATCATCAAAGTAATGAAGTTACATTTACAATGGTCTCATATATTTTCATTTAATGTCAGAATCTGGTTTTCCTTTATCATTTGACCATCGAATAGAAGTTTAGGTCTTACAAATACTTTTAAATGTAAATCTAAAATCATAAGGACATCAAAGGAACTTTATTATTTTTTTTTATAACGCGAATAAATTAAAATATTTTTTTTTTTTAGCATTACGCGTAAGATTTGTGTCCAACATTTAGAAGTTTACATTATCGATGAATTAGGATCAATTCTAAATTTAACTTAATGAATCTATAACGCGTAATTTGTCAAAATGAACAAACTGTGTGTAATGATCGCTTATGAAATTCTTATGGACTACGTGTCAAGTTTGTTATGGATATAGACTATAATAATTTGGTATTTTTTTTTTCACATGGTTTAATGAATGACTTTGATAAACTTCCTGCAGATTTAGTAAAAATTGTATTTTCAGGGACTTTTTTTTTTCGTGTCATTCATCTATTTTCAAAGACAATAAATTCTGCAATAATATCGATAGATATTGTTCTTCATGATTAAAAAAAGTCTTTAAGAGTTTAGCTTGATAGCTGATCGTTAACCATGTAACCTTTATAAGTAACCTTTCGTTATTTCTCAGAATTTACTCCTGCATTTAATTACATGTAGCGTTAAAAATTTTTCTCAAATGATCTTTTCTAGAAAAAGGTTATGATAACATTATTTGATCTTGCTGCAAATCCAATTTGGCTGCTAATTTCGAAACAAATAGGCAATAGAATGCTTTGAATTTATTTGCTGCACCTGTTACAATTCAGATTTTAATACTTGCTGAGTAATCCCGATTAAATGATTAGAAGCAAAAAAAAAGATTATTCTGACATGCACCATTTTTTTTATATTCACTATTCAAAAATCTTTATTCAATGATTGATAATCAACATGTCATGATTTGATCAAAAAACTACTTTCAATATGCAACCTTTTTCATATAGGTTGCTCATCCACTTTATTCAGTGATCAAATGATTATTATAAAATCTTGTACATGATTTGATCAAAGGAAAAAAAATTTAATGCACCATTTTTTTTTATTCATTATTCCAAATATTAGTTCAATATGACTAATAATCTTGTACTCTAAAAGGGTGGTTATGATTTGGTAAGAAAAAAAAGCTACTTTCATATCATATTCCAAATATGCTCGGTAACTATCCTTATTTATTCTTTTCACTCGCAATTCAAAATTTACTTTATTATTTCATCTTGAACTTTATAAAGAAAAGTTAAATCAAAATAATTTGTTTTAAATAAAAAAATAATTTAATGGCGGTGATGGATCACGTGATCGTAACAAATCGACCCCAGACATTGAACGTGTAACACTCATTTCACCGGAGACCTTCCGGGTAAATCAACCCCAGACATTTTGATGAAAAAAAGATTCTCGTGCCGTATTAAAGTATTAAATTTGTATTTCTTAAAAAATAAATAAATAAATAAATCACAATCAATAAATTTAAAAAAAATAAATAAAAAGAAGATGCTTCGTGTGGGTTTAATTCTTTATAACTTGGTATTTTTTTGATAAAGGAAACATTTTAATATATTTTTATTGCAAGTTATCAAAAAATAATTTTTAGGTTCATAATCGTTAAACAACTAGTTAAATTTGTTTAAAGTGTCACTTGGAATGTCATCGGAAATGCCTGGACAAAAAAGGTAAGCTGCATGATGATTAAAAACGATTAATATGGTTTCACAATTTTTGTAAATAAATAAAGGAAAAATAAAATATAATATATAATTATACAAATAATAAATTATAAATAAATTATTACAAAAAACTTGTTCTAGGTTAGGTTCTTTCAGCTTTAAATAAAATGACGGTGGCGTAGCCACATGAACTATGTAACACGTCGGGCTGGGGTACATCTTTTTATTTTTTCCATTAAAAGCTTTATTCCAGTTATTTATTGTTGAATCACGGGGTAATAATTTTTTTTGGATGTTTTCACGTGTCTCGACGTATTTGAATTAATAGTTATGAATATGCATGCCCAATTTCATTTCACGGCATTTTTAATTTCCCAATGTCCGAACGTTGCTAAAATTCTTGGACTGTTCCCGTCCCAATGACAACACTGGCTTATTCACACGAATTACGTGAAATTTGAGAACCCGCTCCCTCTCCATTCATCCGGTCTAGGGTGGTGGAATACGTGCTGTACAGCTGTCATTAACCCACCACCACCGTGAGTCCAGGCATTTTACAATATTACACCACTAGAAAGATGGTCAAGAACAACCTTAAATGATCGGTCATAATCATAGTTGCGTCAAAATCACTAAACGGGGATTGCAAGTCACGAGTCATGGTAATACAAAATGAACCGTAACGTGATTTTAATAACAATGCTAAGAGTGTAATATCTAAAGATTTTACGGCTGAAGAGATAAATTTAAAATAGGGGAGAAATTATGTAATCCATATTCAATTGTTTCGAATCGAACCTACCATCATACAAGTAACGACTTAATACGGTGAACGTTTTAATGAAAACCGCTGAAATGCCAAGTCGTGAGAATTGCGTGTACTTAGCCGATTTGTGGGAGTAATAAAAAGTTAATGACAATCGGGTTCTTATTTTGTAAAATTTTATTATCAAATCTCCAAAATTTATTTAAATATAATCAATCAATTTTTTTTAATATATATATATATATATACACTCAAAAAAGCTTACAAGAAGCAGAAAATTAAAATCCAAGAAAAATATTGGAGAACTAACTAAAAGAAATATTTTATGATATTTGAATCGTAAAAGAAATTGAGTAAAGTATGTATACAAAAGATTGTTAACGTATTAACATAAAAATTCTCATTCAATTTGTGAAAACATATTATCAAATGTTATTTATCAGCATACATACCTTCATAGTGATCTTGAATCATAAAATTCTATCTTTTTTAAAAGAGGTAATACCATTTTATAACAAAAGTAGCTCAATGAAAAATATAACCAAATTAAAGAACAAACGTGAGCACGCTATGTAAAGATTATGATGTAAAGATGAAAAGGGAAGAAAAATCGACGAAATTAAAAATGTTACGAATACAAGATCGAAATTTAAAGGTCTACTATAAATATATACGTGTATATATATAATTCAACGAGCATTGTGTTTTTTGGTCTCTTATTTTAAAAAAAAAAAAAAAAATTTAAAAAAAAATTACCTTGTAGTGAATGTATATATAGCAAACAAATCTTTGTAAAACAACTTTAATTGATAGGACGAAGATACAACAATCTTAATTCGCTGATAATATTGATCGCTAGAATATATCATGTCCCTGTAAAGTTTCTGTATGATTTGCGTAAATCGAAATTAAAAAAAATGGACTTATGGAATTTTGTCAATATTAAAATATTACAGATTTGGTGGAATTTTAAAAATCGAAAAATAAATTTAATGGATTTATGTAGTTTTCTTGTATTAGAAAAAAAAACATGCAAGCATTTTACAAAAACTACTCAAAAACAGACTTTTATCGGCAATTTTCTCCAAGGGACTCGAAATTAGTGACGTTCTCAAATTCTTTGACCATCCTTTTGTTCTTAAAAAAAATAAAGTACTATAAATTCTGAGAACGAATAAAAACGTAAATACTTTGACATAACACCTTAAATTTAGATTAATAATTATCTTTTTTTTATTATTGTTTTTTTTATTGTACATCTTTTTCGATGAATTTATTATTAAATTATTTTGATGTTCACAAAAAATAAAAAAAAAAAAAAAAAAAAAAAAGGAATCTCGGACTAGAACCAAGGGATCTATTGATTTTCAGAATACATTTTTTTTTTTAAAAAATTATTTAACAAATTGAATGAATACTGTACTAGGAAAGATTTGTGTGAAAAAAAGGTCAATCTAGCTAAATAAGAAAGATAAAAATATTTTTATTCTCATCAATGATATATATTTAAAATTATGTGTGTTACAACTTACCTTTTGAATACGTGCTACAAGTAATTCTAATTATCCATCGTGAACATTCTAAAAACTTTTCGAAAGGCTTTTTTGCATTAGATAAAAAAAGCAAAATGCGAACTTCGCTTATTTTGTTCAGTTACAGGTTTGACCAATGAAAATCATTTCCTCGATGAAATTTGTGGCTTGCTGATTGATCTTTTGATAATCATTACTTCTTATCAAATGGATTTTCCCGCCATTCGAAAAAACCAAACCTTATTGATGCACCCCTTGCCATACTATCGAAATGCAATTGCATAAACCTAAAATATTTTCTTATATATAAACAGCATAATCTGCACATTTTAACTATCACGGGAAGTTCATTGATGTCCAAAAAAATAAAGATTGATACCTCGTTTTAACGTTAAAATGCGAAACTTTATCATAGTGTTTATCAGTTTCAACCCATTAGAATCAATTTTTATATTAAAGTATAATAAATAAATTCATTAGAAATTACCCCATTTTTATTATTATTATGTTTTAAGTTTCCTCTAACCTAATTTATTCATATTGATAAATTTTCGTTGCAAGATTTTTTTACGCAATTCACGCGTAAAAGGAACCATGATTATAATAACTTTTTTTCTTTTTTTTTTTGGGTAAAGGGTAATGTAAATTAATAAGGAAGGGATGATTGCACCAAAATCAGGTAAATTAAATCTCTGCTTGAGCCAAAATTAATAAAATGAAAGTCCGTTGATTATTTTATTGTCAAAAAAAGAATCTTTGTGTTATACAAGGGGGCGGCGGGTGTCCCGTTCATTTTCATTCAAGCATATTTTACCTTGTGTATCCACAAGATGTACGGTGCGTGTAATATCAACAAAGGGTATGGAAATTGTCAATCGTCAAGAATAAATGTCCATCGTAAAGAAAATCTCGGAACGTTTGCTAATAAATTGAAACAATGGAAAAAAAATTTTTTTTCTACCAACCTTTGATCTGATTTAATTTAACTATTTTCTGATTAGATATTTTTTTTTTTTTTTTTGGTATATATATTTTTTCTTTTTAATGTTAATTTTCTTGGTTATATATTTTTGTACAAATTTTTTTTTTCTTTTTCTTTTTAATATTGATTAATCCACGTTTCTAAAACTTGTATCACCCTACTCCGTGAAATATGTGCATTAGAGGATTTAGTTGGTGCCTTTTTTTTTTTAAAAAAAAAAAAAAAAGAATGAAAACCTTTACAGAATTGTGGAGAAATTCCTAACCATATGCAAATCAAGCAATTTTAATAAACTCAGATTTGAATGAGTTAGTCAATTGGAACCATATCATTATACCTTACTCATTTGAAATAGCTTGATTACTTGATTTTGATTTTGATATTTGATAACAAACAAACCATCAAAAAACGTAATTAAATGATCAAATGAATACAATGCGCTCTAATTTTATTTTTACTAACAAATACATTAGTTTTGTGTACTGTGGGATATGAATTAATAATCCTCATGTTCTTCCAAAAGCAATCGAACAAGGGACGAAGACGTAGGGTTGGAATATTCAGTTTTACGAACGAATTCATGTTTTTTTTTTGTTTTTTTTAAAAAATTATTGTTTATTTATTCATATAAAGTAAAAAGCTTAAAGGTAAAAAACATATCTACAGAAGAATTAAAATAAAATAAAAAAATATTGATTGAACTGGTGAAAATCAAAAAATACATTTACGGGGTAAATTATTCATATTGAGCGAAAGAAAAAAAAAAATATACAGATTAGCGACACGAGAAGAAATGACTAATTTTTGTTTCTTTTAAACGAGAAAAGGATCAAAAAAAAAATTACGAAAGGAATTCCGATTAATTACTCGATAGCCGGGGAAAACTGGATTAGTAGATATTAAAATCCCTCTTAAAATTGAAAACGGTCTCTCTTAGATTTTATCTTTAATTGAATCTTGTTCATAGAAGAAATTGACAGGAGAATATTGATACGCTAAGAAAATGTAAAAAGAGCTTTTGAGCAAAAATAAAAGGAGTTCATAAGAGAATCGATTTAAACCGCACACGAATAGTTTTCCTTAAGTGTTAAATTTTTGTTCTTAATTCGTTCTTAATTCATGACGTGATTAAAAAAGGAAGAACAGAAGCAAATTCTTTTTAATATTTTTTAAACTGAAGAATCACAATGAAGTGATCAGTTTTCCTTTTATGTTGGACATAAAATTAAAAGATCAAAGAAACCAACGAAATCATTACGCGTGTCATCTTTAATTGAGAGAGGACCAAAATATTAAATCGAAAGATTCTGAATTTTTTTTTGTAAAGGAACGTAATATTTTTTTTTTTTTATGGTGAATTTTTCTCCACAACCTTTCTTTCAACGAAAAATCAGTGTGATTTTATAGCATCATGAAAGTATGTCGTGTCTTCTCACAATCATAATAAACGGTTTAAATAATATATTACGTAACTTTTTGCTAACAATATTTGTATAAAGTAAAAAAGATGAACATAAATTGAAACTTATGAGCCAGCTATATGGATTTACAGGAGGGTGGGGGGTGGGGTTGAAATTTGATGTCTCCAGTTGATCATTGTTAACCTTACGCCTACGGATGAAAAAGATCATCTCCGAATATTTTCTTTTCGGTTTATATTTTATTTTATTTTTATTATTTTTATTAATGTTAATTATTATGTGTTATTTATTATTTTGAATTCATCGGTTTGTCTTTTGTTTTTTTTTGTTTTCTATCTAAACTCAATTTAGGGGCGCACAAAAAGCATTAAAAACGTTACTCAAGACGATAATTATCACATGACCGTTACTCTTAAAACCATTAAATGTGGCTAATTTTCTGACACATGACCTTACATCATTTGATTAAAAGAATAAAAAGAATAATATTTTATTTAAAAAACGAAGAAAGTTATTTAATATTCACCCTGAAATATGACACGAAAAATAGAAGCAAAAAAATAGTAATCATTACATTAAGAGTGAATATAGAAAAAAAAAATCTTAATAGTAAGAAATCTTAAAAAATCATATTGTATACATAAGGCGTTTGCTAGGTTAAAGTTATAAAAAGAATAAAACAAAAAATTAAAATAAAAGTAAACAAATAAAAGTAAACAAATAAGACGATATATTCGAGAAAAAATAAAAGAAATTCAAAAAAGTAAAATCGATTGGGAAAACATGTGAAAGGAACTGTTTGATATACGAATAGTATCCATGGGAGATTAAAATATAAAACGTAGGAGTACGAATTGAAACATTGCATCAAAAATCCTATAAAATATATTAAATATTGAAAAACATTAGCGTTTTTCAACGTTAATTATAAGCGAGAAGGTCAAGAGAGTTTTTACCAAAAGCTCATTTGAAAATCGCGAATAATGATTGGTCCAAAGCTGGTTGAAAATGATGCGCATAATTTATTCGCGAAATAAATTTGCTTAAATTTTCGATAATATCTTTATAAAATTTTTAAAACATTATTAAATACATAAGAGCATATATATATAATTTTTTTTTTTTTTTTAAAAAAAATAATGGTAGATAAGGTGGATTTTGTCCACAAGTTCAATACAAAAGAATTTTCATGGGATTTTATATTCCTTTTTTTTAAAAAAAAAATTCTGTCCTAAATCAGGTTTTTTTTTTTTTTTTTTTTTTTATGTACATGCCTGTTGTATATATATAGTACTAATATTTAATATTTATTTATATGTAGCTATAAATTTACAGATAATTATAGTAATCAAAGTAAACAAAGACTCAATCTCAAAAAATTTCATGCAGTTATTATTGTTCTTTATTTATTTTTTATTACAAAATTGGATTCGATCCTACCATATTCTTCTAAAGGATATTATTTAGAGGTTTATTTCTCCTGTTGAATTATTTTAAGAACATTCATCATCAATTATCAAGGGTTCATAAAAAAAAGATTTAGATGACAATAAAGGAACGTGAATTTCACCTATTTAGATATATTTTTATGGAAAAGATTTGTTATTATTATTATTATTGCATCTTTTTTTTTGTTTGCATATGAGAATCTGTCGTACTAATGTCTTTTATCAGGACTTATATATTTCAATCCGATTGTTAAGTTCACAACATTCGATGCAACGTGATATCTGTAATCTAATCAATCTGACCTAATTGTAAGATGTTATAATGTCCAAACGGTTGAGTATTTTAAACCATCACGTCTTTTATCACATAAAATCAATACGGATTGAAAAGATTTAAAGTTTCACATGCCCTTATTTTTTTTTGTGTTATGAGTCATGACTCAGGATAACGCGAATAACATAGCATGTGTGCTTAGAAAGAAAGACACGAGGGAAAAGATTTAATTTTCTGTAAAATCTGTAAGTTTTTTTCAACAAACTTTTCGGCTTAATTTATTCAATTATTTTTCCTTATTACGGGTTACTCCGGAATAGAAGATATTATAGATATTCGCTTCATTCTATTTTAGATTATGCATAAACTTTTACCCATTTTATTTAAAAAGATTTTTAAGTTTGGGCTTCAAATTAATTCTCATCATAAATCCTTAAATTACGACAAGAACGCGATTTTCGTTACACGACTTTAGCCACAAGCCAAATGCCACGATCATGATCTGAGTGTTCACGTCCAATTGGGATGATTTAATTTTTTTGGCGTTACTAAGGTTGCTTGTCTAAACTTATTTTGGATTTGGCAAAATGGTAAAACCTTTAGTTTCGCTAAATTTTTACTAAGTGTTTGATATAGTTTCGCCATTTTTATAAGCTTTGATATAGTTTTACCTTTTTCCAAATTTTGCAAATTTTTTAATAAGGTTTTAATATAATTTAACCAAGTTTCACTTTTACCATTTAGACGTCTGTCTAAACTCTTGATTTCGTCCAGCAACCTTAGGCGTTACCAAATTTAATCAAATGATTTGCATAGCCACATATATATAATTGAAAATTTTTTTTATTGTTTGATAATAATTAAATTCTAAAAGCGCCCAAATTCATTTTACAAATCAATAACGATAAGCAAATAAAGAATGATTCTTGGAAATTTTATTTGATCGAAAAAAAAAAAGTCCTATTAAATTAAATTGGTCAATAATTCCAAAAAGAAAAAAACTTGAAAAATGGACGTTGTACAAAATCCAAATTCAAGGAAGTCTGTAACGACGACGAAAATTGAAAATATGAAAGGCTTAAAAAAAAAATAGAATATTATCGTTTCTAAAATCTATTACGTATTTAAGGTGTCACTAATATGATTTCGTAATTTTCTTGGCAATGAAACCCCGACGGAAATCATTGTTCCATTAAATATTGCTAATGCCTATTTAAATTGAGACGAACAAAATTTTTTAGCATATAATTTGGATTTTTTTTTTACTTAACCGATTAGGTGTATAATAATAATCATTTTACACCGTTTCACAATGTGATGCACCGTTGATATGTGAATTTGATCGTTAATTTATTTAACAATGAGTGAAAACTTCTTTCCATTATGTTATGGAAAAGATTCAAAGATTATAATTTTTTTTTTTGAATATCTTACCCGAAAAGAGAATTAAAATGAAGTTCAATTCAAATTAAACTTTACGCTTTAATTTTCTCCACAACATTACTCCTTAAAATAGAATCCTGCCATATTTGGCGAACTGGACCGTTTTTGGGAAACTGGACCGTCGATCCGATGGGATTAAAAAATTTGGATTATCCAATATGGAATAACTTTGATAATTTTCTTTTTACAAAAATAATGAAATTTATCTGACGAAAATTTCTTTTGAACCCTTTTATTAAGTTACAAAAATTATTTGTATCATTCAATTTATTCCACACAATATGTAATCCGAAATAAATTTCTTAATATATCAAGGTCAATTTTCATTTTTACGTGCTAATCGAAAGGGAATGTTTTTGTAGAATTTCTTTAATAGCATTTTTGAGTCCCTTAATTATACATAATCACTTTATTTAAATTTTCTTTTTATGAAAGTTTCTGCATATTACATGATATAGGTTATTTCATATTTCAGGATTCATAATTACAAGAAACAACGCTATTAAAGTTAATAAAAAAATTTTTTATAACCAAATTTGATATATGTTTTGCATCGTAAATACAGGAGGAGTTTTAACCAATATCATAATCTGTTTTTATTTGACCAAAGCTACGCCACAAACATGGACAAAATGGGCTTAGCAGCAAGTTTTTTTTATTTGTAAAAACCCAAAATTTTTAACCTTTAAGAAAACGACCTTTTAATTATCGCCGAATCGTATTACAAATCATTGACCCGTCTTCTTATAAAATATTGATTTTAATTAGCATTAGTCGTATGATTCTTAATGAACCAAAGATAACACACTTATTTGGATAGGTATAAGAACCAATTATAAATCAATCAAATCGTCGGAAATCGAAACTATATGGGGCCTTTGCAATAGAAAGGAGGGAACTGCCAGAAAAAAAAAAATGTGTTAATGCTAAATTTGAATATATTTCGACTTGAAAATCATATTTGACATATAAAGTAAAATTTATTTTTCTTGGTAGTTTCCCCCCTTTCTATTACAAAGGTCCCATAGGTCCCATATATTAAAAATCCCATCAAAAGTCAAAAAATTGAAACATAGGGTATTCCCCCTACTATAAATAGAATGACAATTATTAATAAATAATTTACTTAATTTACTCTATATACATTAATTTATTTGGATTTTTAGATTAATAACAATATCAATTTTTTTTTTTATAAAAAAATCCAAAAATAATTAAGGAATACTACATAAATATAAACATAATAAACATTTTTTTTCTCTTTCGATTTCTATTTGTTCACGAAAAAATATTTCGTGTAAATTATTTTATATTTAAACATAATGTATCGTTCGATATTACGCGAACACTTTTTTTTTAGATCATCAATAATTATTTTCTTTGGACAAAAAATTCGGATCTTGTACTTGTACTTGATCTAAATATTCTTCAGTGTACGCGCGAAATATTCATTTACTATAATTGGTGAAGTTGTATTTTCCAATCTACGTTTTTTAGGGAAATTCGACGCGTTTATACATTATTGAATTTGTTTGAAAAGATATCAATAATTGTGAATGCGCGCACGAATTATATTGGATGTTTAAAAATAAAATATTTATTGTTACATTGGTTCTTATTTTGTCAGACCACCAAAAAAAAGAAGAGTTATTTGATATATATGTAGAACAAGTTATTCCTGAGCTAAAAAAATTTTTTTTTATCAATAAAAATGTTTTCGTTGAATGTAATCCTGAACGTAAATAGATTTGACCCATTCAAGGAACTAATTAGAATCTTGCATGATCTTATTCAGAGATTCCAAAGAAAGAATAAACGATGGAGTATTGTATTACACCCTTTTGGATTAATTATATTTATATTTTAAAATACATGTCTATATGTGATCGTGATGTTAAGCGATTGTTTGTTTTAAGCGTTGAACGGCTATGTTTCTTGCGCACCAATTATCGTCGCAGATCACTTTTTCATCTTAAAACTATCGACTAAAAATATCTTTTTGTATTGGGACAATTTCTAAATATTTATCATCATGAAGAGACACTTTTATTAAACAAACCTATAAGATATTCCGAAAGAAAGAAAGAAAATAACTTATAAAAGAGCGATATTTCGATGCCAATTCTTCATTTTTTATCGAATAAAAAAAAAAATCGAATCCCACTCTTCAAATTCGTCAAGTATAGTCAAGTATGAGAGAGCTATAGAAAATTGATCGAATTCAATTTATAAGAACTTCATCTCTCAGTCATTCCAACTTTCATTCTCAGAATGAATTATTCGCTCCTTTAAAAAAAAATATTAAATATCCATATATCGATTCGATATTTTCGTTCCGTACACGATTCCGTTATTAAAAATTATTAAAATACAATGGTCTAATGTCACAAAATATATGTACATTTTTCTATTTTATTTTTATTTTTTTTCCTTTATCCTTTATCTTATCTTTATTTTTCTTTCGTATTTTTATTTTTATTTCTATTTTTATTTTTTTATTTTTATTTTCTTTTTTTTCAATTTAATTCAGATAAAAAAAAAATATTCTCACAATATTGTGACAATAATTATGGATGTAAATTTAAAAAAAAAAAAACTACTTTCTTTTCTATGAGCTAAAAATGAGACCATAACTTTGAACCTAATGTATCACGTATTATCAATATTTTCGAATGAATTCTTTTTTTTTTTTTCGTCGTCTAAAAAAAAGAAATTCTATATATTAGTTTTTTTTTTATTTCGCTTCACTTCAATTTAAAGTGTGCGTTTTTTTATATGCAGTACACATATGGTAGATATTCACATTTTCTTTTAATCTTACGCTGAAATCTAAATAAAGTTAGTATACCAAACAGTTTATGTTTTTATGCAATTATACACTCGAATCTACATTTTTTTTAATATGTCTCGATTGTCAAAAATTTATTTTTTTTTCTTTTCTTTTATGGAAATTTAAAGTGATTTTGGTGACAATGGCTGAAACCTTAACAGAATTTACACATATTAATAGTTATTTTGATAAGGTGTGTTACCTTAGTCAAAAACAATGTAACATAACAAAATATTTTTTAAAGTTTATGTGCATCTTTCCGTAAAGCGGAAACTATCGAAATTTTTTTTTTTTGACCTTAATGCCGGATCTGGACATTATTTTTTTTTTACCTTCCAAAAAATCGTATTTTAACGTATAAAGTAAAAATTCCCATTTCCGCGGCAAAAGATTTTTCGTTATGTAATATAAAATAAAATTTGTATAATGTTATTCGTGAAGCGAATTGATTGTGGCATATGATATCGTTACGCTTTTGTACTTTTTTTTTTGTGTGTGCATATATATTTAACCGTTTTTTTTTCACAGAAACCAAAAAAAGAGCCATTCTATAAAAAATCTGGCGTAAAAACAAAATGCACAACAATAACAACGAACGGAAATCCTATATACTACATCACCCTCAGAAAGTATAAATATTTATATATTGTATTCCCTCCCTACTCATTTCTATAAACGGAGATCCTTAATGCCCTCCCGAATTTGAGATTAATCCCAATAAAATACCGGAATTTATAGACCGAATGGATGCATCTCGACAATCCTTTTTTGGTGACAATTCATGTTATGCGAAATGTATCATAATTTTTTTTTTATATAAATAAATATGAATTGGTGTTACAATCAAAGAGGAGAACTCTAAAATGTTCTCGTTTCAATTTGAAACCTTTTTGGTTGAATTACATTTTTTCGGTTTCATATTTTTCATTAGTCTAGCTTGAAGCTAAGAATTAAAAGAATTAATTAAAAACAGTTTATCTCTGAATAAATAAAAAATTTGTAAAATATTATTTTTCGAGCTATCCTCTGAGAATTTGAATGAAATTTATGCACTTTTCCTTTACATTACGCTAACTAAACATAAAAAATTATATTCATCCTTTTTTTTTTCGTAATCTTATTAGAATAAAACAGCAATTATGACTTGTGGTGTTTTTATGCGACTGGTAAAGTTACAATTTTTCTTTTCTTTTTTTTTAAAAAAAAAGGAAGATAGAGGTCACATTTCCTTTTAATTCAATAATAATGCTATTCTTTTAATTCTTCTTTATTTGAAGTGTCGACTGTTTAAACCTGAATCACAAAAGTCAGTAAAAACAAAAAAACCGTTCAGTTATCGTAACAAATCATTCAATTTCTCGTCAACCATGAGAGGATCAATCAGGAATAGCGCATTTGTCACCATATCAAATCTTCTTCATTCAGATTGTTTATTAAGAATATTTGAATACCTTGAGGAGGACTACGCGACGTTGCGCTCGTGTACTTTGGTTGATAGATTTTGGTGTCAAACAGCCATTCCAATGTTATGGAGTAATACATTAAAGATACGAAAAAAATTTAATAACTATGAATCATTTGAAGGATATTTGATAATCAATATATATTTGTCAACGTTACCCCCCGACATAAAACAATCTTTCATGGATAAGGGGATAAATTTATCAACGACAACAAAACGGAATCCGACCTTTAATTATGCGACCTTTCTAAGGGTCATCGATATGAGATGTTTATTCGTTTTCGTCAGAGCTTGGATTCAGCAGATGACCATAACAAAGCAACAAAACCATTATAATTCAAAACAATTTCAATTTATTTTACAACAATTATTAAATCATTTTTTTAGAAATTCACGTTGCATACATATCCTTAGAATAAATAATTCGGATACTGCAGAGTTGATCAGAAATTCCATAGAGCAAATTCCGGAACCAAAAACGTGTTTGGCAAATTTAAAAGAACTCGTGTCATATTGGGATGAACATCAAGTCATGGATATCATATTTTATGAACTTGGAAAAGTCGCTCGATTTATAGAAAAATTAGATCTAACATTATTTCACATTACGGTAGAATTGTCATCATTAATAAGAGCACAGAGAAATTTGAGGCAATTAACCCTTTGTAATAAGATAAACTCTTCCGTTCATTTTGATCCTTGGGTTGAAGGGGCTATCGGTTCGGCTTTAATGGAAAAATCCCATTCAATAACTCATTTGGAATTAGATAAAAAGGAATTCCCTTTGGAATCTTTAAGTAATTTTAATAATTTAGTTGAATTAAGTTTAAAATATTGTGGTCATGAGAATTTTCAACAAAGTGATTGGTTACCTTTAACAAAGGTTTCTTTAAAAAACCTGGAAAAACTTTACTTTGAAAGCAAGTTTCCAATTTATTTGGAAATTTTCGTGAACTTTATAAAAAATTCCGGGAATAATTTACGTCACATCACAATTCATGGTTGTCAAATATTTGATCCCGAGAAATCAGATTTATTATTGACTTCCATAGCTGAAAATTGTCCTTTATTAAAATATTTTGATGGTCCAGTACAATCCGAAAATGTTGAGGAATTGGGTAAATTATTCGAATCCTGTTTACAATTATCCGAATTATATTTACATCCTTCTACCACGAGGTGTTTTTCACCTGTTCCTAGAATGAACTTTGATTTATTATTTAATGAGATTACCATTAAATCGGCGAATGAATTAGAAAGGTTGGCGATAATACATGGTTGGAAAATTACTTCAACCTCTTTAGAATATTTCTTTGAGAATCGCAGGAAAAAATCTTACAAACCTATCAGTTTTTATTGGGAAAGTTCATGTACGGTATTTAAAGGTATTAATAATATTTGTCAAAAATATGAAAACCTTGGTGTCCTTCAAGATTTCAAACAAATTCACTGTCAAAAACATTATTAAATCCTGAAAGGATTCGGGAGAAAGGGAAGAAATTCTTTGTGAGGTTGGAAATGAATTGATGCAACATTTATTTCCCTCATCAAAAAGAATAATCATAATCATAATCATAATCCGTTTCAATTGGTTCATCCTTATATATAATATTAATAATACTTCAATAGTATTAATATAAATATTATATAAAAAAAAAATATTAAATTATAATAAATTATTATTTTAAATTATTTGGCACGTTACATAATCAAGTTCGGGCCTTTTAATATTTATTTAGTTTGTTAAGTCCAACGACTATTCGGAACAATAATCAAGATAAAAAAAAACTACATGTATTTTTTAATGATAACTAGTAATTTTTTATCGGTATGATGCTTATTCTCCTTTATAAATCATCAAATTTGGGTTTGGTCGATAAATATACTAAAATTAATTTAAAAAAAGAAAAGATTTTTAATGTTGATATAAAAAAAAAGGAGGATAATAATAATTATATTTTTATGCTTACATCTCTATATAATCCATCGCATTTCATCCTAATAAAACATTTGTTATTGATTTTATCTTGTTCAAGAAAAGTTTTATATAATAAATGATCTTTCGGAACAATTTGTTTAAAATGTTTTCTAACAATATCCCAACCAATTCC
Organism: Funneliformis geosporum; assembly: GCA_946474995.1. NCBI lineage: Eukaryota > Fungi > Glomeromycota > Glomeromycetes > Glomerales > Glomeraceae > Funneliformis > Funneliformis geosporum. Next base: position 33,645 of record CAMKVN010000201.1, read on the forward strand.
ATTATAATGAAGGTGTAATGCGCGAACGAAACGATGAACGTGACATAATATCAATGTATGATATAACAAATCATAAACCTATCAAGCAGGGAGGAAAAAAAAGGTAAATCCCATTTGTCGTGATTTAACCATAAAAGAATGCTCGACTTATGGCTTACCTCAATTAAGTCCTTTGCTTCCGTAACATTATCTTTTAGTACATTAGCTCGTTCTCCGATACTCGCGAAAAGTGTATCTTGATGATGTTTGATACCGCCATAATCTCTAACAACGAAGCCAACGAGTTGTCCGCTCTTGGAATCAAATCTTGCCAAGACATTTTGTAGATGACTCTCAAATGAAAATCCATTAACCAAAACTGCTGGAAGGAATGCTTTAAATAAAATATGAACATATCTATATCGTAAATTTACAAAAAAAAAAAAGAAATTAAAAAAAAAATTGTTCCTTTCTTTATAAAATGACATTACTTACCTATTAAGAAAATCGACTCGTTTTTGCAAAGTGTCTAAATTACAAACTCTTTCCACAACACTTTTACCAAATTCATCTCTCTCAGTTAAAGCGGAACAAACAATAACACTTTCACCGTCAGAATTCTGACCATTGAAATCTTCTCGTATAATGCAAGATAAATGTTTAGCTATATCATAATTTTCTTCAATAGGATAAACACCAGCAAATTCTTTACACACTTTTAACAAATTTCGATCAATTTCAAGTTTATCAAGAACATTTCCAAGTCCTGTACCAGAATGAACCGTCCAAGGTGTAATAGTACGTAATGCTGATGTAACTTTTATGCCTAATGTAAGTTTAATAGCTATATCATCCAAATTTGGTATAATAACAGTTCTAAGCGAAGCTTGACTTTTTGCTTTGATAAAATATTTTCCTGGTAAAATCTTAACGAATGGAAATCTTGATATAATATTTGGAATTTGTAATTCATGTACTGGCATTATGATTGTATTTTCTGAAGGTGTTGGAGGTGATGACGAAGTCAATTTTAAGATCTTTTCAATGGTTTTTATATATGAACCTCGAATCACCATTTTGTCAAGTGGAACTTCAACAAAACGAATTAATGGACTTGTGAAATCATACGTTCCGGGTAAAATTTCCGGAATTGGTGTTATAGCAAGACGTGCCTTATTCATCTTATCGAAGATAAAAAAATGATGTTAAATAAAAGATAAATAGATTAGAGATCATGTGGTCAAGAAGCTTGAATTGTGAATACCGGATGTGTTGCATGGCCTTCGAGTAAACTTTGCTCCCATTCGATACTTGAAGAGAGCAAAGATAGTTGATGATTATGATTTTTATATGTGTATGCTAATAAAAAGTTAGTCAGTTTGTTAAATATGAGAAATCAAATTATGATTAAAATGCTAACCTTGATATTGAACCGAACTATCAAGTTCTGCATTAACTTGTTTAACGATGTCATCATCTAATTTCATCCAGGCACCAAATATTCTCATTAATTCAACGGGAGAAATCGCTTCAATTGAATCATTACTATTTAATGATGAAAAGATAAATTTCATAGATGATTCAATATCTCCGTTTCGAAATGATAATGGCTCTTTAAATTTTATTATGTTAATAGGATAATTAATATCCCATGGATCGATTAACTCAACTTTATCGAGACGTTGAATAAATGCTGATGTAATAGGCTTATGTAAAGTTGGAATCGAAATGATGCAATTTTCATTATTAAAATAGGTTTTTTCGAAATTTGGTAAAACGATCATTTCTCCAGATTTTTTGGACTCAGTAACGTTATTTGGCGTATTATGATTTGATTGAAATATGGCATTTACTATTCCTTCATTTATTACACTCGCTAACAAACGTGAAGCTATAGCAAAATTTGCTTTCTGATTTAATGAAATGTTATCCATTATCTAAAGAATATTTTTTTTCTTTAAGAAAAGATGATGCGAAAAAAATTTATTGATCATCAAATAACTCATTTTTCTTATAAGAACTTACCGTTACACGTACGAAATTTTTTATAATAATTGTGCAACTCAAAATAACTTGATTTGCATTCTTTTATATTATATTTGCGAAAGAGTTTTATAACTTTATAAAATGGTTCAAAAAAAAAAAAAATGGAAGACAAACCACTCCTATATTTTTAGTATCAATAAATCAAAAATTATATTAGTTTAAATTATTTTAAACCTTTAAAACAATTTATTATCTAATGATTGCTGAAAAATATAATTTAGTTTATTGGATTCTTCTCATAAAAATGTATTAAATAATGGTATTTATTATAAATGCTAACTTTAAAAATTATTAATTTTTTTTTGATACTAAATTACTCAATAATATATATTAATATATGAAAATCAACTATAATAATTTAGGATTTATAAATATATTATTTATCAATTAATAAATTTGTTTTACTATAAAAAATTTACTAATATTTATTTTTTAATTACAATATCCTAACCATATAAATTAATTTAATATATAAATTTTGTTTTGTTTTGTTTTTTTTTTACTGAATGTTTTATAAACTAGGGAACGGGAACCGTTGTGAATCCGGAGCTCTTTTATGTGAACCACATAATTATTTTGAGTTTTTTATA
>CAMKVN010000202.1:0-36187 GCA_946474995.1 Funneliformis geosporum
ATCTGGATCTACAATGTTTCACATTGATTATCTTAGGACATAAAATTGACATCTAGGATCGTCAAAATGTAAACAAGGACATTTAATTGACAAAAGTGATCTACCAGATGATCTACATTAATTTTCAAGGGTAACTAAGCTGGTATCTAGATCTACAATTTGATCTGCAAGAAAATAGAATTAACATAGAAATTCTTAAAAATTCTATAAGTAGAATTTTTAACCGTCACAACGTCTATTTGATCATGAGAGTCAATTCAGTTATTAGTAGAATTGACATTGATCTGTAATTCATCTGGTATAAAGGTTTTATAATCGTTGAGTTAGTAGCCTATTCAGGTTAAAAAAGAGAGCATTTGAGAATCTAGTTTTGCTAAATATTCTTTAATAAAATCCTGTTCTTGTAATTTGCTAAGAATCAAACTTAATGGATCAGTATTGTCATTAAAGGTAAAATACAATCTTTTCCTTTTCATGAAATACTGGAAGGTAATAAATCAGTAAAGTTATTATCTACATATCTACAAGTTGCAGACTGTTATGAACTTGAGGTACAGTATATGAATTATTATAAGAGAAAGTTTTAGGTTGTGTTGTGATTGATGAGGAAACATATTGTAGTGTATAGGATCTATTAAGCCTATAAGGTCTACCATCTAAAAGGTATTTATTATGTGAATATTCTAATTTTATATGTATTAAGCATATCTTCTTCAGTAGCAAAAGCAAAATAAGCAATACGACCATAAAAGTAGCAAGTTCTTCCATTATAAGGTCGCATAGTTTTCATAGCTTTAGATGCTATAACTTATTCTTTAAATCCCTTAAAATCAGCCATAAATCAGTTTCGAAGTTTAAGTTTATCAGCAGGTGTATCAATATGAGCATATTTAATACAATATTTAAAAATATTTATTGCTCAAGCTTCTTTTAATTATTAAGGTTTATTATTTTAGAAAAAGTAATAATAACATCTCTATTGGAAGGATTTCTATATTATTTTTTTCATCAAGAAATGCAACATTTTCATAATATATAATAGTACGCTTGATATTATCGAGAGTAATCAAATATAGAACTTCTTTAAGTTTGTAAATTGAAGTTGAAGATTCAATATTTTTAACTGGATGATCATCAATTATATTGAAATGAGAGTGTGAGTACTATCTAAAGCTTTATTTATGGCTTCTAATAAAGTTTTTTATTATTGAAACGAAATACTATATGTGTATTACCATTAAGGAATTTCCAATTTAAGTCAACAAATCCTGGGAGAGAAGCTAATAACGAATTCATCACTCTAATTTCTTGTATCTAGTATCTTCTAATATAAGCATAACCATTATGGATGCCTTGATAAATTTGTAAAAGTAGTACGAGAGATTTTAAGCTTATTGATATAGTGATGAAGATCTTGAGAATGTAATTGAGGTTTAATAGTATTCAAACCATTTCTATGGTAATTGTGTCGAGAGTATACAGCTGTTTCTTTGGGATTGAAGTCATATGACTTTTGTCAGCAAGTGAAGAATCACGTATATCTTGTATAACAGCTGATGTAAAAGATGTGTTATTATTATTTATATTGTGTGACGTATTATTAATGTTATTAAATGAATACGTGTTAAGATTATTATTAATAATAGATGCGTCACTTTTATGTATAATATTTTCTTTACGTGATTGTTGTTTATGAGACTCGTTGTTTATGGGACGCGTTTATTTTCATAGCATTTGAAGGCCTTAATAAAGAATTAGCAAGAGATGAAATTTCTGATGAAAGTAGTTTATTATGAAATTTATCGACAGAAAACTTCATATCATTTTCATTCAAAATATCCATATCGGGTGAGACAGAATCAGCAATAGAGATAATATCATCATTGTTGACAATATTGTTAATAGTATTGATGATAAGAATTTTGGTATCATTTATAGCAAAATCCTTTCTTCCAGTTTCATGCATAGTAAAAGTACTAGAATGCGCTAATTGTTCTATGAAGTTTTGTGGAAGTTCTATCTTGTTAGAAAAGAGTTTGTCATATTCAAAATGTAATTTTATAATAAGTCAAAAAATTTCAGGTGTTTGAAAGCTAAGATATTTAGTAATCTCTATATTTCTTTTGGCAAGGTGAGAAGTAACAAAAGATAAAGTTTTTAAAAATTTTTGGATGTTTTGAGAAAATATTTCACGAAAGTTTTCTAAAGTATTTATATTCATTTTTGTTTAGAGGGAATAAAATCAAAACTAGTCAAAATATTTTTTTTTAATTGTTAACGATGCAGTCTAGCTACAGTATTTTATTTGTATTGTAAATTGAAGAAAAAAATCTAAATAAAATACCAAAATACGCACTTACCCCTGTGGTTCTATTTCAAACTCATTTGAGTCGACTAATCACTACTACCCCAAAGGTGTAGAAATAAAGTATCAGAAAGCATCTAATTTCTAAATGTTCTTCAATCCCAAACTTTTTTCAAAAGAAAATTTTAACACTAAAACAACATCTAAAGTAAGGAGCTAGTACAAATAAAAATTTACAAACAACTAAAATAACTTTATAAGTTTTAGTTAAAGTCCAATCAATTCTAGCTTAAGGCGACCACCTGGTAGAAAAAGGTACGTCTAAGTAACTAGGTCCAAACAAAGGCTTTTCATACTTATAGATTCATAAGTACAGAAAAAATATTACATGGAATTCACTACAAAAAATCTACTAAACATCTACAGGGAGTAACCTATACCCTTTACCTGGTTACAAGGAAGATATGGATTTAGATGAAGCGAAAACCATGGTTCTATTTCAAACTCGTAAAGACTAACAAAAATACCAAACCAAGTAGTAGCTACCATCACTTCAAATAGATGACATTTGAAGATACCAAAGTAGATATAATGCTAAATTTACATGTGACCTTTGATGACAGAAGATCTGCAGAAAGGTAGAGGCCAATCAAAAGAGAGTATATTGTTTAAAAAGGAAAAGAAAATCATTACATGAGATTTGTTTATCCAAAGTATATTGATCATAATCATCAGTTCGAATACCCTTTGATGCCCACTTTTTGTAGGCAAAAAAGAAAAAGAGAAAAAAAAGGAAAAATTTTTTGAAAAGATGTAAAGAAAAAATATTTTAACAAGAAACAACATGATATAATTGCTATAAAACTTGTTTTACAAATGTATAGCATTTTTGAGTTTGATAAGCTTCAACATAACTTGTATTTTCTTGATCATTTCTGTCACTCGACATCAAGAGGATTTGTTTTACAAATTAATTTTTAATTGCTAAGAATCATTTTCTTAACGTTGAGCAATAATTTCCTTTAATAATTTCTTTTCAATATTATTGTTGTTTAATCTTCAGTCTAGTATTCCACATGGATCAGATCAGATCAAATTTGAGCAAAATCCGATTCGATTTGAATTCAAAAATCTGAATCTGATTCGATTCGAATCTGAAAATCTGAATTGGATTTGATCCAAATCTGACAAATTAGAATCCAAAAAATCTGAATCTGTATTCGTATCTAACGGATCAAAAATTTTTTAACAAAAATTCGCCTCCGCCATTCGGAACGGTGTTTTAATGTTAAAAAATAATTTTGTTATTTTTTTAACAAAAATCTGCCTCTGACGTTCAGAATGGCATTTTAATGTTAAAAAACAACAATTTTGTTGATTTTTTAACAAAAATCCTGCCTCTGATGTTCAGAATGTCGTTTTAATATTAAAAACAACAATATTGTGGCTTTTTTAATAAAAATCTGTCTCTTACATTCGGGACAGTGTTTTAATGTTAAAAAAAACAACAATTTTATTGTTTTTTAACAAAAATCCGCCTCCAACATTCAGATCGGCATTTTATTATTAAAAATTACTTATTTAATAATAAATACCGCATCTGACTTTCAGGGTGGCATTTTATTATTAAAATTTAATTTTTTTAATAATAAATACCATGTCCAACTTTAGGGGCAGCATTTTAATATAAAAAATTAATAAAAATTGATTATTTATTAATAAATGTCGCATCTGACTTTCAGGATTGCATTTTTATATAAAAAATTAATAAAATTGATTTTTTATTAATAAATGCCGCTTCTGACTTTCTTGGCAGCATTTTTATATAAAAAATTAATAAAAATTGATTTTTTATTAATAAATGCTGCATCTGACTTTCAGGGCAGAATTTTATTATTAAACATTAATTTATTTAATAATAAATGCCGCGTCTGACTTTCAAGATGGCATTTTGTTATAAAAATTAATTTTTTTATTAATAAATGCTACTTCTGACTTTCGGGATGGCATTTTGTTATAAAAATTAATTTTTTATTAATAAATGCCACATCCAACTTTTGGGGCAGCATTTTATTATTAAATGTTAATTTTTTTAATAATAAATGCCACCTCTGACTTTTGGGATAGCATTTTGTTATTAAAAATTAATTTTTATTAATTTTTTATTAATAAATGTCGCCTTTGACTTTTGGGATGGCATTTTGTTATTAAAAATTAATAAAATTAATTTTTTAATAATAAATGCTGTGTCCGACTTTCGGGCAGCATTTTATTATTAAAAATTATATTTAATAATAAATGCTGCGTCCGACTTCTGAGTAGCATTTTTTATTTCAAATCTAACAAATTGGATCTGAATCCAAATCCAAATCTGACAGATTGAATCTGAATCCAAATCTGAATCTGTCAGATTGAATCAAATCCAAATCCAAATCTGATCCAGATCTGACAGATCGAATCAAATCAAAATTCAGATCTGAATCAATTCGAATCTGATAAATCTGATTCAATCCGATCCATCAGATCCAAATCAGATTCAGATTGAATCAGATTTTTTGCGGAATACTACTTCAGTCTAATTATTCTTTATCTTTCTTTAATTATTATACTTTTTCTCTTTATTCTTATTAATATTAATATTAGTTTAAGCTTTTCAAATCTCTTTTTCTCTTTATTCTTATTATCTTTAACATTAATTTAAGCTTTTCAAACATCATATAGTTTCAGTAACGTTAGCGTTAATGGATCATCAGCAAATGTATACAATACTTTCACTATGAGTATCCAGAATACTATTTGAGTACTAGGCATTAACTATTCTATTCTATAATATTTCTTTAAGTTGTTTATTCTTTCTCTTTTTCTTTCTATTATTAATTCTAACTATTATATATCTTTATCTCTTTCAAATGTTTTTTCTGAATATTACTTCTGAATATGTCTTCTGAATATTACTTCTGAATGTTTCTTCTGAATATTCTTCCAAATGTTTCTTCTGAATATTATTTCTCTTTATTTTTCATTAATATTTCCTTTTATACTTTTCTTTATTTCCCTTCATATCTTTACGTTTAAATATTTTTTAACTTTCTGTCATATTTTTATTATTCCTTCTGAATTTTATTTCTACATTACTTCGTTAACATTTTTCTAAAATTAAAGTTTATATACAAAAGCAATAACTTTATTTATTTTCATAATTTAATTGTTTAACAATAAATTATTTCAAACAAAAGTATTTATTTTTATTTATGTTAAAAGTTATTTAAAATTATATATTTTTTTTATTCTTGGGAAATTCAAACACATAATACTTGAAGATTTTTAAGGTGTGTTTATATACTAAATTTACATAGTAAAAGTGATGAATAGTAACTACCTATAATGAATAAACTAATTATTTCCCCTGTGATATTTAATATCTGTCACTAATTGTAACTACTGGTGATATATATTCTATCTATTACTACATAATATTAATATTCACTTTTCCTGCTTTTAATGTTTTCTTTTATTTCTAATTATCCAATCTTTATTCTGAATTCCATATTACTATTGTTTATTATTTACTTTCAATCCATTATATTACTTGGTATTTCCGTTGTATTAATTTTACTACTGTTATATTAATTCTTATTTGTTTTCCTTTTAATTCTTTAATGTTTTATCACTTCTTGTTTTCTTTCTTGCTTTTTCAGACTTCTGTTTTCTACTATATTTCACATTACTATTAACTTCTATTCTTTTGATTTCCAATTCGTTTATGATGTTACGTGTAACCTTTATAATACACAAGCTTCTATGTGATCCAGTTCATTATTTCTAACGATTGTGTCTTTTATGTAACCTTCTTGCATTTTCATGTAACTTCTTCAATTTGCTATTTTTTAAATATTTTCTGTCTTTTTATGACTCTCCATTTGGTTGATTAATTATCCTTTTCCTTGACTCTCCATTCGGTTAATTAATTATCCTTTTTTTTTAGTAACTAATTTATCTGAATTATTTTCTTCTGAAATTTATCTGTCTTATGTAATCTTCCTTTTCGATCTCTAATTTTATCTGAGTATTATTCTTTTTCTTAATAAAATGATTATTTCTTCTTTTATCACTTGACTTTTTCTTGTAAATTTTGCTGTATATTATTGATCATTTCCTTTTGTATTAATACGCCTTAATTAATGTAATTATTGACTCTACAACTGTTTAGACTATTTCAAAAATTTTATATGTAGAGGGGTGTAGAGAATAAAGAAAGGAATATTTTTGAAAGGTGAGGTTTTTGTTTTGTTCGCAGGATAAGCCATAACTGCCATTGAATAGACACTTTTTTAAAGTAAAAATTCTTGGAAAAAATCCAACAAGAAGAAAGAGTTTTTTTCACATTAGTCGAAATAATCCATTTTGTTACCTTTTTAAAATGCTGAATGTTGACTAAAATATAATCTAATTTCTGTAGATCATTACCAAAACAATTGGCATTTTAATTACAGTTGAAGTTGTCTAATTCAGGTGCTACATAAATAAATATTCAACATTAACGATTGGTAATTATTTGATATATCATCAGGCATAATAATACAATTCGTCACATTTAAAATGCTGAAAATTACCCAAAATATAGTCTAATTCTGCTGATCATTACCAAATAATTGTCACTTTGAATATATAGAAAATTAGCTATCAATCAGCATTTATATTAAAAGTTATTCAAAATTCAACATAAATCAGCTTAAACTCAGTCAACAATCAGCAAAAATCAATTAAAAAATCAAAACTAATAAAACTCATTTTTATTTATTTATTTTATTTTATTGTTACATAATAAATTACTCAAAAAGAATATATATTGTATTATATTTTATTCAAAAAAGATACATTTGATTTTTTAAAGATAAGAAAAAATAAAGAAAACAGTTAGAAAACCTACTAAAAACCACTTTTGAAAGGCTAACCTTAATGAATTTCTAAAAAAATAAAAAAAATAAAATAATTAAAAAACTACTAAAATATTACTTCTGAAAAGCTTACCATAATGTATTTCTAAAGAAAGTAAAGAAAAAAAAGAAAATGTTAGAAAACCACTAAAATATCACCTCCGATTTACTTACCTTAATGTATTCCTAAAAAAAGTAAAGAAAAAAAAGAAAATAGTTACAAACTCATCAAAATATCACCTTTTAAAGGTTTACCTTACAGCTAATTTCATAATTCATGGATCATTAATAATTTTCAGTCACATTCAGTCACTATATTTTATAGTAATTTAATTATAAAAAATTTTTAGTCGCATTCAGTCGCAATTTATTAATGGTTTATGAATTATGAAATTAACTGTAATGTATTCCTAAAAAAAAGTAAAGAAAAAATAAAGAAAACAGTTAGAAAACTACCAAAATACTATTTTAAAAGGCTTATCTTAATCTATCTCTAAAGAAAATAAAGAAAAAATAAAGAAAACAGTTAAAAAAAACACCAAAAAACACCTTTAAAAGGCTTACCTTAATGTATTCCTAAAAAAAATAAAGAAAAAATAAAGAAAACAATTAAAAACACCAAAATACCACCTCTGAAAAGCTTACTTTAATTTTGAAAAAAAGAATTTTCCTAAATAAAAAACAAGAAAAAAGAATTAAAAACTATCTAAAACTCATTTTCCATTTGCTTATCTTAATTTCCAAAATAAGAATTTCCTAAAAAAAACAAGAAAAAAGAAAGGAAATACTACAAAAGTCACTTCTGATTCGCTTACTTTAATTCAAAAATAAGAATTTCCTAAAAAAAAACAAGAAAAAAAAAGGAAATGTTAAATTACTGCCTAAAAATCGTCTCACTAGAAAAAAAAAATGAAAAATGAAAAATGAAAAAAAATTTATTCAAAATATTCCAAAAGTTAATCAGTTTTATATTGTAAACTAATCTAAAATTTCGATTAATCTAAAAATTAGATATTATTTTTTACTTATCATAAATGCTCTAAATGGATGATTCTGTATTATCTGATTAGAAAAATATAGAAAAACTTTCAAAAGGAGCGATAATTTAATAGTTCTTTAAGAATGATAATGAAAATCATTCGAAAAGAATGATAATTTGATTGTTCCTTAAGAACAATAATAAAATCATTCGAAAGAAATGATAATTTGATTGTTTCTTAAGAACAATATAAAAAATTATTCAAAAGGAATGATAGTTTGATCATTTCTTAAGAACGATATAGAAAATCGTTTAAAAGGAACAATAGTTTGATCATTTCTTAAGAATGATAACAAAATTATTCTATTGAAACGATTATGTATCGTTCTAATAGAATCATATAAAATATCATTATTTTTAGAATGATGTTGAATCGTTCTAAAAGAATGATAAAAAACATTGTTCTTTCAAAACGATGATGAATCATTCCAAAAGAATGATAAAAAAATTGTTTTTTCAGAATGATGAAGTATTGTTTTGAAAGAGCAATAAATAAACATTGTTCTTTCAAAACGATAAAATATCATTCCTTTTGAGACGATTTCTATCATCTCTTTTAGAATAAACAATCATTTCTTATGAGATGATTTCTATCAGCTCTTTTAGAATGATTGTATCATTTCTATAGGTCAAACGTTGATCAATCAGATACCTTTCCGATTGGTCATTATTTTTTGATTAGTAATCAATAAATAGAAATCAGTAGATACTACAATCGGATATGAATCAGTTAATACCTTAATCATAATTATTAGATAGAATTATATAAATTAGTATCCAATCTGATTTTATACTTATTTCAAAAAATTTATAACTATATGTTAAATAGTAATAAATCGGGTTCAATTAATAATTAGTTATTAATCAGTTTAATACTCGATTAATGATTATTATTCAATTAGAATTTACCGATTGGTAACAATTCGCTAACAAGTCTCGTTAACAAAGATTTGTTAACAATCCATAATGAAATTCATTAATGGTTTATTACAACAATTTGTTACAAAATTTGTTATAATGATTCATTAATGAATCTATAATATGATTCGTTCAAACAATTTGTTCAGTTTGTTACAAATTTCATTAAATGAATTCTGTCAAACGACTCATTAACGAATCTATTATATGATTCATTTAAATGATTCATTTTGATTTTCGTTAAATGAATTCTGTTTAACAATTCATTAACGAATCCATAATATAATTTGTTTAAATGATTCATTTCAGTTTTCATTAAACAAATTCCATTTAAATGATTCATTAACAAATCTGTGATATGATTCATTTAAACGATTTGTTTCAGTTTTCATTAAATGAATTCTGTTAAACAATTTGTTTCAGTTTTTATTAAATGAATTCCATTAAAGGATTCATTTTAGTTTTCGTTAAACAAATACTGTTAATGATTCATTAACGAATCTGTAATATGGGTAATATGCTATTAAAATTAAAATTCAAATCATATGATTTACTATATCTCATATTTCAATTTTAATAGAATACTACCCATATGATTCATTTAAATGATTCGTTACACTTTTCGTTAAATGAATTCTGTTTAAACGATTTGTTATAATGATTCATTACAGTTTTCGTTAAATGAATTTTATTTAACGATTCATTATGGATTTCGTTAAAAGAATTCCATTAAACGATTCATTATACAAATTTCATTTAAACTAATTATAATGAAAATTTTCAATTCGTTACGAAATTTGTAATATCAAATAGTAACAAATTTCGTTATAATAATTTATTATATGAATTTTGTTTAAACGAATCATAATGAATTTCATTGAACGAATTATTACGAAATTTATAATAATTATTAGTTAAGAATTTTGTTAATAAATCAGAATAAAATTCATCAAATGATGATGAATTTCACATTCAAAGATGATTTTCATCGTTTTGAAGATAAATTTCACATTTAAAGGTGATTTTCATCATTTTGAAGACGAATTTTGCATTCAAAAGTGAAACTTTGTCAATTTGAAGACAGAATTTTGTTTCGAAAGTGAAATTTCGCCAATTCAAGATGAATTTTGTCATTTTATAGCGAAAAATTGTATTTGATGACGATTTTTATTTTCCATTAATTTTTTATTATTATTTGTTTACTATTAATCTTATGTATTATAGTAAAACATAAAACATATATATTTAACCTTTTTTAGGAAATCAGAATCACTCTTTTTTCTTTTTCTCTGTTTTCACTAATATTTTTTTCTTTTTTATAGTAAACATTCTTTCTTTTGAATAAGGTACAGTAAGTGGTTTTCAGAACTATTTTTTAATTTTTTCACCAAACTTTCTTTCTTTTGGATAAGTTAAGTAGCTTTTCTATAGTGGGTTTCAGATTTTTACTAATTTTTTTTCTTTTTAATAGTAGTTGAACTTTTTTGCTATTGGTTAAGATAAGTCTATAAATTGGAATGGTAGTTTTTACTAATTTTTTTCTATTAGGAGTGGATTTTCTTACTTATTAGCTAAAGTATGCTACAAATCAGAACTGTTTTTTAGATTTTTACTATTTTTTTTTTTTTTAGTAGAAGTAGATTTTTTTGCTATTGGTTAAGGTAAGTTTACAAATTGGGATGGTAGTTTTTTCAGATTTTACTAATTTTTTTTTTTTATTAGAAATGAATTTTTCTTGCTTATTGGCTAAGGTATGCTATAAATCAGAACTCTTTTTTTTGTTGTTTTTTGAGATTTTTACTATTTTTTTTTCTTTGTTAGTAGAAGTGGATTTTTTTGCTATTGGTTAAGATAAGTCTACAAATCAGAATGGTAGTTTTTTCAGATTTTTTACTAATTTTTCTTTTTTTAATAAAGGTGGATTTTTCTTGTTTATTGGCTAAGGTAAGTCTATATATCAGGAATCTTTTGGTGATATTTTTACTAATTTTTTCTTTTTTTAATAGGAGTTAACTTTTTCCTTATCATATATATTAAATAATTAAATTTAATAAATTTGTAACAATCAGAAGCTTATATTTATAAATGTACTTTTCTTATAATTAAAGAATTATATTAATATAAATCATATTAATAATAAAATTCTTTTATTGTAATTAATTAGAATTACTTACTTGTATAAAATAAACAATTATAAAATTACCTGTATTATAAAAATTTGATAAAATATTACCAATCAGAATATGCTATTTGTATAATAGGTAACAATAGAAATATTTCTATTGATGATTTAGGAATAACCCAATTGGAAACTGAATGTTAATAAATTGATATCAATAAGAATACCCTATTGATATTTTTATAACACCTTAATTGAAATCTTATTATATTCTATCTACACTATTATTCGTCATCAATCGGGATCAACTGATTCTAAAAAAACAAAAAAATAGGAAACCAATCAGGTCAAATATGGCAACCCAGATTTGACCCAATTGGTCTCCTATTTGTTATCGTTCGACTAGTAAATAATGATAGATTTATTTATTTATTAGAAAATTAGACAAATCAAAAAGAAATTTTTTTAAAAAAGTATATGAACATTTTGGATATTTTGTATATGTAATTAATTTAAGTGTATAAGAAACATTAAATTGTTTAAATGATAAATTAATTCTAGTTAATTTTTTATTTATAAAAAAAGGTTTTTTATAATATAAATTAAAATTTTTAAAATTTTTAATTTTTTAACTTAGATAACTTATTACAAAAATTTGTTGTTCTTCTCAATTATGTGAAAAATTAAGTAATGCATGTAAATCTAATGAAATTAGTAATTTAAAACCAATTTTTGATGTACTAACTAAATGAAATTCAATTTATGATATAATAATAAGAGCTTTAATTTTAAAAAATGTAAGTATTTATTAATAATATTTTATAATAATTTATTAAATTTAATTATAATTATTTATTTTAGGCTCTGAATCAATTGCATTTCTTGATCATGATCTTAAAAAATTAACTTACTGAAGATCAATGGAATAATCTTAAACAAATATAATTATTTCTTGGATTTTTTAAAGAAGTAACAATTATAATGTCTGGATTTACTTATTCTACTATTTTTACAGTTATACCATTATTTAATTGTCTTATTAATCATATAGAAGATACTATTGATAATATAAATACAATAGATTCAATTATTATGGCTGTTAACAAATGTAAAAATAAATTATTAACATATTGCAACAAAACAAATGATACATAATTATTTGCAACAATTTTAGATCTAAAATTAAAATACATTATTATAAAAATAATAATTTGGATAATTTACTTATTAATAATATTCAGCAAAAGTTAATATAATTTTTATTATTTTATAATTATTTTAATTATATAAATAATAATTATACTAATATTAATTTTTTTGTAGATTTTAAATCATTATAATATACATTATGCTTCAAATAATGAAATAATTAATACATCAAATGAAGACATCAAAAAATCTATTCTTTCACATTTATTTAAAAATAGTAATACAGAATACAGTCAAATCTTGATATAGTGAACCCTTAATATAGCGAATTTTTAAATCAAATATATTAAAATTACATTTACTATAGTGAACTAGCCAACTAAATTCTTTAAAAAATTCGTTATAAGCTTATAACGAAGTTGATATTTAGATCCTAGAATTTGTTATATCAAGAGTTCACTGTATATAAATGAAGCAAAAGGATATATTTCTTTTCCTACTTTAGGTGAAAAAATAAATATACTTGAATTGTGAAAAGCAAATGAAAATCAGAATCCAAATCTTGCTAAAATGGCAAGAAATTTTTTATCTATACCTGTAATAAGTGTTTCATTAGAACAAAGTTTTTCAGTTTGTAAAAATTTAATTATAGACAAAAGAAATGTTTAGCAGGTAAAACAGTAAGAATTTGTATGTGTTTAAGATTATGGTAAATGAGTTCTTTGAATAATAATTAAATTATTATACAATATATATATTTTTATTTAATTAAGATTTTATTTATGATTAAGATTTATTTATAATTAAGATTTATATTTAAGATTAAGATCTATTTTTTTATTATTTATTATTATTATTTTATTTTTATTTATATTTTTTTCTTATTTATATCTATTATTTTAAATAAAATTATTATAAAATTATGAAATTAATATGATTAAATATAATATAATGCATTTAATATCATCAAATAAAAACGGTTCTTAATGTCAAATGCAGTATTTATAGTAAAATAAATAGGATTATTATTTCTTAACAATAAAATCCCAAACTGAAAGTTAGAGGCAGATTCCATTTTTAAAAACAATAGCACTTTTTTTAAATAATATAATACCAATTCTAACGTCAGAGATGTAAAATTGTTATAAAACAATGTATTTTGTTTTTTTAACAGTAATTTGCAATTCTGAATGTTTGTATGTGCATTATAATTGAAAAAACAATAAAACTATTAATTTTTTTAACAAAAAAATCATTCTGAACATTTCAGATGCGCATCATTTTAAAAAACAATAAAAATATTGATTTTTTATCAAAAATGACATTGTGAATATTTCAGATGCGCATTATTTTGAAAAATAATAAAAATATTGATTTTTTAACAAAAATATCATTTTGAACGTTTCAGATACGCATTATTTTAAAAAAACAATAAAAATGTTTATTTTTCAACAAAAATATCATTTACAACGTTTTGGATATGCATTATTGTTAAAAAATAATAAAAAAATTGTTTTTTAACAAAAATGCTGTTCTGAATGTTTCAGATACGCTTTATTGTTGAAAAACAATAATAATATTTTTTTACAATATAACTCCATTTTAAATGTCAAAGGCGTAAAATTGTTAAAAAACATTTTTTTGTTTTTTAACAGTAATACGTAGTTTTGAACATTCAGATGCAAATTATTGTTAAAAAATAATATTTTTTTATTTTTTACAATATAATGCCATTTCTAACATCAGAGGTGTAAAATAGTTAAAAAAATAATTATATTATTTTTTACAATATAATGCTATTCCAAATGTTAAAGACATAAAATTGTTAAAAAACTAATTTTTTTTGTATTTTAACAGTAATACATAGTTCTGAAAGTTCAGATGCGCATATTTGTTAAAAAACAATAATATTATTTTTTAAACAGTAAAACGCCATTCTGAACATTAGAGGCGCATTATTGTTAAAAAACAATAATAATATTGTTTTTTATAATATAACGTCGTTCTGAACTTCAAAAGCATATTATGTTAAAAAAAAGAATATTATTTTATTTTTTTTTCAATTTAACACTATTCCGAACGTCATAGATACATTATTGTTTAAAAAAACAATAATTATATGTTTTTAAACAGTAAAACGCCACTCTGAACATTAGAGATGCATTATTAATTAAAATTAATAATAATATTGTTTTTAAACATAAATGACGTTCTGAAAATCATTATCACTAATAAAGTATATATAGGCAGCTTATATTATTTAATAAACTAAAGTTTTTTTGATTCTTCAGATTTGAAGATTTGAATTCAGATACGAATATAGATTCAGATACAGATTTATTAGATACGAATACAGATTCAGATTTAGATTTGTCAAATTCAGATAAAATCAAATTCAGATTTTTCAGATTTGAATCAAATCAGATTCAGATTAAATCAAATTTTACCTAAATCTGATTTGATCTGATCTGTGCAGATCACTACATATCATAAATGCTTCAAATGGATGATTTTATATTTGATCGTTTCTTAAGAATAATAACAAAAATCATTTTAATAGAATAATATAAAATATTATTCTAAAGGAATAATAAAGTATGATTCTAAAAGAATGATAACAAAATCATTCTAAAGAAATGATTATGTATCATTTCAATAGAATGATGTAAAATATTATTCTAAAAGAATAATGATAAATTGTTCTTTAAGAATAATAAAATAATTGTTTTTTTGGAATGATAATAATATCATTCTAAAAGAACAATAAAAAATCTTTTTTTTTGAAATAGAGTTGAATGATTTCTTAAGAATGATAAAGTAATCATTCTTTCAGAATGATAATAAATCATTTCAAAAAGAATTATAAAAAATTATTCTTTTGGAAAGATAATGATATCAATTTTTGAAATAATATTAAAAATTATTCTTTTTGAAATAATGATGAATTATTTCTTAAGAATAATAAAAAATCATTATTTTGAAATGATAAAGATATTATTCTAAAGAATAATAAAATCGTTCTTTTTGAAATGATGTTGAATTGTTTCTTTTTATTTTTTAAGAAATTTATCATTTAGAAAATAAGGTAAAGACTACTTTTGAAATGAAAATTTATCATTTTCCTTTTTTTTTATTTTATTTTTTTAAGAAATATACTATGATAAGTTAATTGAAAATGATTTTAGATTTAATTTTTAACTTATTTCTTATTTTTTTTATTTTTTTTATAACTTTACTTAAATAAAATATATTTCAAAATGTATTGTATTTTTTTAAAGAATTTGGATTTAACAATTATATAAAATAATAAAAATATAATTTAATAAATTTAAATAAATTTAATCTGATTTTGGCTGAATTATATTATTTCATTTGTAAATAAATCAAAAAATATATAGATGAATTTATTTATGAAATTTATGAATATCATAAATATACAAATGAAATTATTAAGTTAAATAATAAAATATTATCAGACCAGTTATAACAATTTTTAGTAGAAGTAAAAAATTTAATAGTTAAGAATATAAAGTATTATCAGATTTTATGCTTAAATATAAAAAGTATTTAAAATATTTGAAAAAATAAAATTGTAAATGTATCACCAATTTAAAAGTTTACATAGAATTTTAGATGGCTGAATGAAATTAATTACTAATAAGAAAATAAAAGTTATAAATAATCATATCTTTTAAAAATTAATGAAATTAAATTTATATATAATTCAAAGCTATTCCTTAAAGAACTTTTACAAAAGTGTTAATTTGATTAACTTTATTAAGCTGTCTAAGAAGTGGTAATGCTAAAAGATTAAATGCTTCTTAGATAAGTAAAATGGATAATAATGGAATGTAACTTGAATTACTTAAAAAAAAAAAATCATGTAGAAGAAATTAAAGATCCATATATTGTATTTAGTATTAGTTTTATACGACCTTATACTTTAGAAAATATTTATATTACTGTTGCAAATATTAAAAAATACCTATATAGCTATCCTAACAATGTTGAAAGGTATTACTTTATTATTTCAATTAATGCTTGAAAAAATATATATTATGGTTTAGGAAAAGATTCATATGATAAAATAATGTATAATATATGTATACTGCTGAATCTTTTAAAGATCGTAATATTACTAATCATTCAATGTGATTAATAGGTATTCACAATCTTGTAGAATCTGATATTACACTTGATGAATAAATGATTTTTACTTGACATAAAATAATAACAGATGTATCAGCCTATCAACATTAATCTATTATATGTAAAAGAGATCTTTTGATTCCTATAGAAAAAGCAGGTAAGTTTCTACATATATTTAATATTTATTGTTAAAAAATTATTTATATTTATAAATTTTTAGCTCACCTAATTATACTAGTAAGTTAGATATGTTAAATTTTTTTATTTAATGTTACCATTTTATCATAACTAATAATCTTTATAGGATTTTCTTAATGAACAACAATATGACGAAACTAGTATAATCGAAAAAAAGAAATCTGAAGAAGAAGAATTGGAATTTAAAAAATCTAAAATTTCCAAGATTTCAGTGAAAAATTGTAGTAATACTAATATCAACATTAATTTAATGTTTTTATATAGGAACCATATCTTTAGATAATGGAATAAAAATGTTAGTTAGTAATTAAATTGTAAAATTAAATTAAAATGATTATTCAATAAAATAAACTAGCAAGAATTAGCATAAATACAAGTAAGAGTACAATTAATACAAAAAATTTTTAATAAATTAGAGTTTCCGGTTATCAATATAAGATTACGAAATAATAGCATAAAAATTCCGGTCACAATATAATTAATTAAATATATGTAAAAATAATGATAAAGGTAGACATAAGTGACACTAAGTGCAACAGGAGATAAAATTCCTTATTCCCTCAAATCACGTACTTAAAGACCTTCCAAAAATTCCGGAAGTCTAACCTATAAAAAAAGAAAAATAGAACGTTAATGCTTAAATTTTAGAAATATTAACAACAAAAAAAAGAAACCTACAAAGAAAATACGAAACTTACACTAAAATAAAATAAAAAAATATCCATTTCTAAAAAAATAAAAAATAAATAAAAATAAAAATAAGTATTATAATCGTTTTCAGTACCTACAAAAAGTTAAAAGGGGTAAGTTATATTTAATGATTTACTTAATTAATTTAATATTTATAAATATTTACTTCCCCCTTCATAGGATTGATTCATCTTCGATCCGATCGACCCAAGGATTCGTACCTACAAAAAGAAAAGAGGTAAGTAATAAATAATAATTAAATTGATTAATTAAAAAAAAATTACTGACCTTTCCCTTCACAGGACATGCCACCAATCCGAATCGATCCAAATGATTCAGGAAATGATTAAATTAATTTAATTAATTTAAAAGGAAAATACTGACCTTCCTTTCCCCTTCACAGGACTTGCCTCCGATTCGATCAATCCAAGAAATCCGGTACCTGCAAATAGGAAAGAGGACAATAATAAGTAATAATTAATTAATTTTTTAAATTTTTTAAAAAAAATACTGACCTTTCTTTTTACTTCGTAGTACTCGCCTCTGATCCGATAGATTCAAGGCTTCCGATACAACAAAAAGGAAAATGGCAAGTGACTTTTCAATTTTTAAAAATAGGTCCTGATAAGCATAACGGAACCGCACAATTTGGAAACTCGAATGAAAATAGTCAGTGATTAAAGGATCTTGGATTATTGGTAGGAAATCAAGCCGTTCCTTCAAACACCAATGATGAATTTACGTTTCTCGTTCATGTACAGGATTTTTATTGGGAACAATTCATCCAAGCTTGCATTGATGTCTATTGGAGGAAAGAAAAAAAGAGTGAAGTTGGATAAGTGGAAAACTGATTCAATTTAGGATCAGGTCGTTGAATAAAAGCTGTTCCGGGAATAATGTCGTCATTTGAAGAAACTGATTGGTATTTCGTAACAAGATTCAAGGAATTATTTGGATCATCATTAAGAACAAGTTCGTCCAAATTATAACTTTGATCAAAATGATATAAAAAGCATGTGCAAAGCCAATTATGATTATAAATAATATCAATAAGAAGGAAATTATTCTCTTGGCCACACCAATAATAATAGTAAAATATGAACCAAAATAATCGAGCGCTCGCAAGAATGTTATATATTTAAAGCATAAGAACAATATGAAGCAAGTTGTATAGTTTTTTTCGATTCATGGGTTCAAGGTCATTGGTTATTACAACTTTTCTTACCTTTCCATTATAGTCATTTGTCCGGCGCAATTCTAAGTAAATTTAAAAAAATATGCAGTTGGCAAATGCGCAATATCTCTATATCTTAAAACTTCTTCCTGATGTTAATTAAAATTGTCATGAAACGCAGTATGTATCAGACATTCCATGTTTATCGCAGTAAATACAGATAAAATTCATCTTTTTGATTTTGCACGCGTCTTAGTTATAAACTGAAGAGGTTTGGAGTTTCGGATTAAAAATGTATTTCAAAAAAAGAAAAGTTAGTTATAAAAAATCGCCGATCATTACCGCAGCAATTAATAATATCACGTGAGACGTGATTAAGAATAGTTTATACAGTATAAATATTATGCAGGCTGACAGTTCTGACTGTATTAATAATTAGCGGTTTTTAAAATTATACTTCTTTTTCTAGTAATAATTATAATACATACATACCACAACCGGACAATTTATTGATAATTAAAAAACTAAAATGAATCCCACAATTTCACATATTTTCATATTTTATATAAAATAGCATAGAATCCATTTATCTAGCACTCATTCTCAATTTACTCTTCTTTATCCATCCTCAATGAAGGACCTAGTCAGTAATTGTTGGATAAATGGTAACTAGGTACCAAAACCACCCCTTGTATTTTCCCGTTTTTAGGTGTCGTAAACCTACTTATATTTCCTTTCTTTTTTCTTTTTTATCAGAATATCTTCTGGACCCAACATCGCCCACCCCAACTTACCCACCAAATATTAATAACAGCCACCCGCCCGCTCCGCCTGATAAAGTTAATTTTGGATTTTAAATGGTCGTTCGAAAAGATTCATTCAACAAACGATGTAGGAAAACTTAAAGGGATCATTTACGAAGTAGACAAGTTCGGGAAAAGAGAAAAGGTAAGTTGAGTTAGCTTAATGGTGAACATACTTCTTAGTAGCCATGAAGTTTTATTTACAAACTGGATCTTTTGCTTGTTCAACTGCCGTCATGTTTGAATCTTTATGGAGCCATTAATCTAACAACGATTTGCTCATGCTTCTCATGACAAATTATTTATTTTTGAATTATATATAAACGCAACTCCATCATTACGCTCTGACTGGGGAACGTCCCTGTATATTAAGGTGGTAGATTAAATAACAATGAAGAAAACAAAGATTTTGAAGCAAGAAATTATGAAGGACGGTTTGATGTTTATGAAGATACAGGAGAACATATTTATAATAAAATGTATCGTTATAGAAAATGGTGGAAAGAGAAAGAAGTTGTCAAAAGTTTTCCGATAGTAGAGGTTGGAAGTGGTCAATTTTTAACCGGTTAAGACGTTTATATTGTTAACCGGTTAAAGATTTTTTTTAACAGGTTAAAATAACTAATGTTAACTCTGGCCGAAATTTTAATTCTCGGGCAGAATTAAAATTTTTTTGCAATTTCAAAATTTGCTAGTTTTGCCCAAATTTATAGTGCCGGCCTGAGTTAAATTTAACCGGATAGTTAACCGGTTAAGGATTTTTGGGCCGTTTCCAACCTCTCCTCTATCCGATAGATTATAATCGTAGATTAATGAAGTGTATTTTTTGTAGTTATAAAGGTGATAAACTTTATAAAAAATGTTATTCTTGTTATTTGCATTTATAAACTTAAATTCATTTTGGATAAATAAATAAATATGAAGAAAAATCCATTAAAGTAAGTATCATATAAATATACTGAGTAAAAAATGTAAATTCGGAGATAACGTTCTTTTTAAATAATTCTAAAACTAAGAATACATACATAATAAAAAAAAATATATTCACACCTAAAAAAAAAAAGTGCGATATTCGACTTAAGGTCTCGAGAGTTTATTGCGAACTAAGACATCCTTTTGTTATAAACTCTTTGAAGTGGCTTTTTCAAAGATTTTAAAGATTTTGATATACGTAAAGCAAGAGAACCCTTGAAATCGAGACAAAGTTAACAAATTCACACTCTTCGTACCACCACACATCAAAAAATTGTCGGTGCACGATAACTCTTTAAAGTGTGCAAATTATAATATCAGTGAAAAAGAAAATTATAAGAAAAATAAAAATAATGAAGAAATTAAGGAAAACTATTATCTGAAAATAATATTTTAATTATTGTTGTCATAGATTTTAATTCATCATTTCCCATTAAATAGTTACAATTGTCAATATTTTGAATTTTATTTATTTGGGAGGGTTGATATTACGTCTCGTATTTTATGTCATTTCAAAATATTTTCAATTTAAATAAAATTTTAAAAAAAAATGATGACTTTATATAGATTATGCTATAAATACTTTCTATATATATTTTATCAAAATTACTTAATTGTAAGTTTGTCTTTGCATATAGAACAAAATCAATTTAGCTACAAAATTTTGTTTTGTCATGTATAATCGTCTTCTAATTACTAGAATGTATGTTCTTAAGTAAAAGTCATGAACTCCTTCTAGATTCCTAAATTACGATCGATGGTAATAGTTTATTCAAATCTTTATAGTTGTGGTTGAATAAGTAATATGTTTTCATTAACTTTATTGCGTGACTTGAAGAAATAGTATATAAAGGTTTAAAGAACAATGTATAAGACAAAACAAGATGGACAAGTTTCACCTTTGCCGAATGTGCGTCATATTATTTATTTAATTCTAAATAAATTTACCTTTTAATACATTAATTCAAAATTTCATAAAACTAAAATGACATTAAAGTCTGAATTTTCCTTTTTACTGATTTTAAAATTTTAATAGTTGGATTATTCCATTGTAAATTAAACTATATCTCTAATTTATATATAATATGAAAATAATTAATCATTTAAATATTTAAATATCATTTACCTTATTATTGCGCTAATGAATTTTCAATAATTCCACTTCCAATACACCAATTACCATCCCATACAACGACGTTCTAATTACAATGTACGGTATAAATGATCAATTCAATTTCTACAATAAGAAGAATTTTTTTGAGTCAGTTCTTACCTGACCAGGTGCAATTGCACTTTTAGGCGTATTAAATTTCATTGTATACCTTTCATCAGATCTGAATGTATTTATATGATTAAAAATATACAATTAATTTTATATGAGTTTCCTTATATAAGAACACCTTCCTTTTCGTTACTATGAAAAATCATAATTTAACAGCACAGCATATTGGCGAAATCTTATCTGAGCAAGCAAGTTGACACCTAAAATATATTTTATAATTTTTAATATGCATACTCAGCTCATTAATTCCTTTGTGAGGTTCATGCCAATTCCATATCCTATCTTTTTGCTACAAGTTTTGAAGAAAATAATAATAGATTTGCCTTTTTAAATGAAGTATTTATAATAAGAATTTGATAAATAAAATTTATTTATATAGATACAAATGATAATACCCACGATCCGTGAACAACAATTAAAGAATTATTCTTGATATCCATTTTCAAAACAAACCATCTATTATTATTATTAGAATATTATAAAAGAATTATTAAATATCACAAAAAAATAACTACGAAAAATAAAGTAAAAAATAAATACATGCTGATCTGCCCCATGATGTATTCTTGCACATTGTCCAATCGTATAGGAAAACAAACCACGAAATTAATTAAAACAAACATTAAACACAAAAGCTAAAAAATTTCCTAATACCATATTTAATAATATCATGTGATTACCAATAACGGTTCCATCCAATGTTCTAATATCTCCAGGTTTTTGATACGACATACTGTTCCAAAAATAAAGAAACTATCCTTTTATTTCCCACGAACAAATATCCATGCTTCCTCTTTATTACAAGTTATCAATTCGCCTCTCGTGAAATCAACTTAACTTGCTGTTTATGTAAATTTCCGACTGGAAATAGTACCTATGGAAAAAATAAGGAACCTTTTAAATTGTGTATATCATGAATACAAAAAAATGATCTAATGCAAATTCACCCTTTGAGTTTTTCTTCAGCGACTGTCGATAAGAAATAACTCTGATCCTAAGCAATGTCGCTTCTAAAATAACAATTAAATCATCTCTAAATATTATAAAATGAATATCTAGACAATAAAAACGGACCTCGCATTAATTTATCTTGTCCAGAATCTTTATGTTCAATTTGAACGTAATGTCCTATATAATTTACATAAGTAATTAGCAAATGCTTAATTTAAATGAAAATTATATTATTATACCTGAAGCAATCCAAGTAATCTCATTATCTTTGCCATTAAAAGATTCTAAACATTTATTTAAAAACCATCCAAATTTGATTTCGAGATTACATATAACATCGGGATTTGGTGCGATTCCATTTTCATAATCCTGGATCATCTTCGCTTGCGACCAATATTCTTTAGTAAAATCAAACTAAAATAATTATGAGAAACTACTCTATAACAATTTGATCATAACTTATTCATGATTAATTTACCTGTTTGCAAGGAATATCCAATTGTTTACAAACTGTTTGGACATCTTTCCAATCGTGCAAATTCCATTTTCTTCGGTTGTGTCCCAGTTACGCATGTAAACTCCTTCGTCTGCATATCCCTATTGTTATTTTTTATTTTTCTTTAAAAAAAAAATATTTCTTTCACAAAAAAATAATAATTTTCATACCTGCCTTTTTAAAAGATGTGCTGAAACGCTCGAATCGACCCTCCTAACAAGGCTACAATGACTTTAAATAAATTTATTTTAAACAAATAAAAAATAAAAAAATTTTATAAAAAAAATGTATATAAATACCCTTATCACCCCGGAGTTGGAGTGACTTGCGTAACGATGCGATGAAAAAGTTTTGATGATGATGATATGTATGCCAAAGCGGAAAATCATATTTTTTTTCTTTTAAAAATTTAATTCTGATCATCATTTTTTTTATTTTACACCATTTTAATAATAAAAATTTTCTTTCCATTTTACATTTGTCGCTCCTACCCAAATTATCTATTACGTCACGTGACTTTTCCAAAGAGAAAAAAAATTATTCAAATAAATATACCTTTTAAAAGCAATAAAATAATGTGCAAACTTACAGAATATTTTATCTGTGTAACGAAAAGTAAATGGAGTCATTACTTTAAAAAAAAAAAGTGATTTTTTTAAGTTGGATATCATTTTACACTCATAAAAAATATTAAAATTATAGTAAGAATACAATACAATTTAACATTTTAATGGGTATTTTCTATATTACTAACAATAGCAACTTTATACGGTTAATTAAACGGTTAAGACGTTTATCTTGTTAATCGGATAAAATTTTTTTAATTAAAATAATTAATACAACTCCGGCCGAAATTTAATTTTAGGGTAGATTTAAGAATTTTTGTAATCACAAAAAATTTTAATTCTCCTGAAAATTACATTTTGGCCAGAGTTAAGATTAAATATTTTAACCGGTTAAAAAAAATCTTTAACCGGTTAGCAACAGTGATGGCAAATTACAAGGCCATTTACTTTTTTTTTCAAATGACCTTGGTCATTTTGACTTGAAATGTATAATAAAAGTTGAGGTCATTTGAGGTCATTTCAAGGTCATTTGACTTGAACGAACGTGATTAACTTAAAAAAATCGAATGCCGTCACATGATCGACATCAATTTCAATAATTTCAAATAATTTCGAAAACGCCTATAAATAATTTGATTTTTTTTATTATTTTCTGTTTATAATTTAATGTATTTTTTTTGTTAGTTTCTACTTTTCTTCACTTGATTTTTTTTTACCGGTTTAATTTGTAAATTGTCACTCATAAACTTTAGGTAGAGTTGGAATCTTTGTGATTTTTTTATTATTCTTTTAATTTGGTCATAAATAAATAAGGCTTTCTTTTTCATGAAAATTTAAATAAATAAAATAATGTGAAATGAAAATTTGGTTATTTAAAAAAGAATCAGGTATAAAAAAAAAATTACTGAGTAATTTTAGATATATAATTTCAATTTATGCTTAAAGTTGAAATTCGACATTTTTCATTATTTTGTTTTTAAAAAAATGATTAAATTAAAATATAATTGATACTTACTTATTTAAGCGAAATATGCTGAAGCGCTTACTACAGAAAATCACATCAATTAATAATTTAAATATGTAATAATAAACCATTAGTCTCATGTGTCTCATGTGAATATGAAAATATGAAATTAGATATCAATCGAATATTTGAACACTATCTATTTTTTCTAGATTATTTTCAGGATATTTCCTGCTGACAAAACAGATTTAGTTTTGACTAATTATTCTTTGAATTTAGGATAAGTGAGAAAACTTAAGACATTTTTTAATTATATTTTATTTTATTTTTTTTTTTTTAGCAAATAAAATCAAATCGTAAAGTACGTTTAATTTTTTAATTTTAATTTTTTATTGTTGAATGTTCAACAAAGTTACATTGTGGCTGAAAGATCTGGTAGACATATCAAATTACCATATTAAGGTGCGGAAGAAATATTATCGAGATATATTTTTTTGTATTATAAAAACCTAATAAAAAATCATGCCTGTGCTATATGGCGCAGAACGTAAAATCGAATTAGCTAAAAATTGCTTTCCTAATAATAACGAAAATAAGGAAATAATTGAATAGTGGAATGAAGAAGATTTTTAAGTTTTAACCGTATATAATGCGTAATTAATTTCACAGTGACTAATTTGAGCTATTAATGGTTGATTGGATTGGTTGGCTGAGTTAATTATGTCCTTCTTGATAATCTTGATAATGGGCTAATAAACTTACTAATATCGCTAATATAAGGGTATTAATGTAATTTTTCTTGAAATCAAAAAATTAATTCGTTTTAAAAATAAATCCAAAAGAGATTATCTTATTTACAAGTATATCATATTAGAAAATTTTTTCAATAAATAGCATTGGCAATTCCAATATACATCTGCTGTGTGAAATTGGTCATTATACAACATTGTCTTAGGAAAGAAGGATAATTCTTTATTACCTCAGAAGAAAAGATTGTTAAAAAAACATTTGACTAAAACTATTTCATCTGAGCAATAAAAGGAATAGGCTAAATTAACAATTCAATTCGTTAACACAAATCATCAAGCATCAAGCATCAGAATCAATATCATCGAAAGTAATTAAATACCTTTGCATTTTGTAGTAGCATATCATATTCTTTAAAATTATTATGCGATAAATAATTTAATTTAGGTATTGAGTTCAATTAAAACTTAATTAACGAGTAACCAAATTATGCCAATGCTTTACTTAACACAAGTATCTATTTGATCGTCCTCCCAACTTTATTGTACTTAAATAGCATAACTTGGAAAAAAAAATTACATAGCGAACTATTTGATGTTCAACAAAACAACTTTGTCATGTACCTTTTCAGTTGCGTTTGTCATTTTCTTAAAAATATATATATTTTTTGAATAAACAATTGTATAAAAAAGAAAATTACAAAAAAAAAAAAAAATTAAAACATACATTAATCCTTTGTTTACTCAAAATTGCGAATTAAAAAATTTAAGCTTTTCTCCAAATTTGTAAATTGATTGAATCTTTTGAACGAAACCTTGTTTCATGTGATTTAACATGAAAGTAATCAATCTATATAAGTCAAATCAACAGAGAAATTGCCAAAGTTTTCTGATCTGAATACTTCAAAATCATTGAATGTAAATGTCATGCTACATCATCGCACTGTAAGAATGGAGCAGGTCATTAAGTTGCGTGGGGACGAAGCCCCTACTATTCGCAATTTCTAGTTAAATCAATACAATAATAACCCCGATTCATCCCTAATTCAACAATAATAGCCGATAAATTAAATATTCCTGCTATCACTATTAATACAATAATCAATACTACTTTAATTACAGTTCAACTCCGATTTTTTAACAGAAATATTAATCAATCCTATTTAAACCCTAAATTATTTTAGATTTTAAATTAATTTATTTATATAAACATAAAATATTAATCCAATGCTTAATGGGAAATGAAGTCCCCCGCATATCGCAACTTCTAGTTGACATATTACAATCTATCCGAATTAGAACAATTTAAATATTTTTATTTAAATTAATAAATTTATATGTACATTAATACTGCGTTATGATAGTAATGATATGATATATTAGAGTTCTAATGAAATTTATTTTAGAAATGCGATATCATACAACTCATTTAGGAAGGAATTAATTGAAATATAGTTTCGTTCAACAATCGAACAATTCATATCTAACTCTTTTGTTATATATAAATTTATTCAAACAAAAGCCTTATTGGTATTAAAAGATAAATTTCCTGCACAAAACGAAACTTTGGAATTAAATTCGTGCAAAAATATTGCTATTTTAAATTCTAATACCATTTATGATCTCGTTTTATCAAGCAATTACTACACTACGACATCTAACGGAATTGGTTTTTCAATATTTACTTTTGCGAAAAGAATTTACATTTTGAAACGTGTATAAATCAACAATCTTCATTTCGCACCGATGTCTATTAAAAAAATTTCTTTCTTCCATAACATTAAAATAATATCAATTAAAAAATCATGTCTGAAGTTCGTCAAAATATTTTAAGTACCTTCTGTAGAAGACCAACTGCAGGGAATTTGGGAAGACAAGTTCGAGTCCGTTCTAACTTTTTTGAAGTCCTTGCGTTACCCACTCAAAATATCGTCCACTACGATGTCACCATTACCCCCGATGTGCCACCTGCGCTCAATAGAAAAATATTTCAAGAGTTCGAAATCATTCATCGTGAAGGAAAATTAAATGGAATTAGATCAGTTTTTGATGGTTCGATTTTTAATAACGAAAAATAATTATAATGTTATAAATATTGCGACTTATTAATCATTTCATTTCTTATTGTTCTAGGACGAAAGAATATTTTCGCTCCTCAGAACTTCCCATTTGGGGATGCGGCCACGTTTGACGTGAGTAATAAACTTAACGAAGTTATTTATTTAGGTGATTGATTATCTTTTAGTTTCAATAATAAAGATTATAAATTTTAGATTATTCTTCCCGAAAATGAAATGGTTTCTATCAAGCGTACTCCAAAGATTTTCAAGTTCAAAATTAAGAAAACTGGAGAAATTTATATGGAAGAACTTCATCGATTTCTTCAAGGAAGAAATTCCATGACACCTAACTGCTTAACGGGTAAATTAATATTATTAGTTCCGGATTATTATTATTTTTTTTATTATTTTTATTGTTAGTTAATTATATTTTTAAAATTACAAAATTAGCGATAATGGCACTTGATGTTTTAATTCGCCATCTTCCCTCTATGCAACATGTTACGGTCGGACGTTCCTTTTTCACCAAAACTGGATCTCAACCTCTTTTTGGTGGTGCTGAAGTTTGGCAAGGATATTATCAATCGGCACGTCCCGCTTATGGTTTGTAATCTTTTAATTTTTAATCTTATTTTTGAGCAATTTCTCATTATTTAAAACCTTTAGAAAAAATGTTGATCAACGTTGACTTGAGTGCTACAGCGTTTTATGAATCAGGACCTCTTGTACAAATTATTACCAAAATTTTATGTCGTAGAACTCCTGATGACCTTCGTCGTGGCTTTACTGATAAAGAACTCATTAGGGTTGAAAAAACGTTAAAAAACGTTAAAATTCGCGTTATTCACCGTGGCGAAGCAACTTCCAAACGTAATTTCAAAATAGTTAAACTCACACCAACACCTGCATCTCAAACAAGATTTGATGTAGGCGATGGCACTACTATAGATGTTGCGAGTTACTTCGCAAAAACTTATGGTAGACGTTTATCATATCCTTTCCTTCCTTGCGTAATAGTTCAAAAGAATGTTTACCTTCCACTCGAAGTTTGCGAAGTTATTGAAGTGAATATAACAATTTCATTTTAATTTGTGAATCATATGATATAATTTGTTAGCTTATCTTTAATGTTTATAATAGGGTCAACGTCACATACGCAAACTAAATGATAAACAAACGGCCGATATGATTAAATTTACGTGCCAGCCACCACATTTACGCGCGAATAAAATTAAACAAGGAGTTGACACCCTTAGCTACCGTAAAAATGAATATCTCAAACAATTTGGTTTAGAAGTTTCGAACGATATGGTAGTGGTGAGTAGATTAAATTAAAATCTATACTTTCAAAATCGACTCAATTTACAGTAAATTATTATTATTATTTTTATTTGTAACAGATCCAGGCACGCGTTCTTCCTGCACCAAATATACAATATCATCCTACTTCACGAGAACATACTTTTCAACCACGCGATGGAGCTTGGAACTTAAGAGATAAGAAAGTAGCACAAGGCGCAGTTCTTGGTTCATGGTCAATTGTTGTATTTGGATCGGAACTTGAATTTCCAACACCAATTATTCAAGCATTTATTCGTGAACTAGTAATTACTTGTCAAGATAATGGAATGGTGCGAAATGATTTATTAAATTCATTTATCAGCTAATAAGAATAATTCATCCTAATTTTTTATCAATAGATTATTCCAAATAGAACACCCCCAATATTGCATACGAATCTTCATGGAGATATTGAGGGTACATTAAAGACATCATGGCTATATGCAGGCAATGCCGCTAAAGCTCAGCCGCAGTTGATAGTTTGTATTCTTCCCAACACCGGGGTTTCTCTTTATGGTGAAATTAAACGTGTTACTGATACAGTCATTGGTGTTGCAAGTCAATGTGTCCAAAGTCGACATATGATACAAGCAAAGAAACAGTATTGTGCAAATCTATGTCTTAAAATCAATGTAAAACTCGGTGGAATGAACTCATTTATAAATCCTAGTCAAATTCCTTTCATTACTGATAGACCCACTATTATTATGGGGGCCGATATTTCACATCCATCTCCTGGTAAGCAAAAAAAAAATTATATATTCCATAATTATTGCATTTATCAAGCTTTCATTTTGCGATTAATAGGTGACCCTACTCGACCTTCAATTGCAGCCCTTTGTGCATCTATGGATGCTAGGGTATCAAGATACTCGGCAACAATTAGAGTTCAGACTGGTCGTACTGAAATTATTGCAGATTTGGCTAATATGGTTAAGGAACTTTTAAAAACTTTTTATCAGACTTGCGGAAGGAAACCAGAGAGAATTCTCTTCTATCGAGATGGTGTTTCTGAAGGTCAATTTTCTCAAGTTCTTGAAGGAGAAATTAGTGCAGTTCGGGGTATTCTAAAAATTTTATTTTGTATTGAATTTGATTATTTTGAAATTTATTCTCGTGAATTAATTTTCCTTTCTCGAGATAGCTGCATGTATGTCTCTTGAGCAAACATATAAACCGTCTATCACATTTGTGGTCGTTCAGAAGCGGCATCACACTCGTTTTTTTCCTCTAAATAAACGAGACTCTGATAGAACTGGAAATTGCCTTCCTGGGACTGTAATCGAATCTGGAATCACTCATCCCTATGAATTTGATTTTTGTATGTATAGTATTAAGCGTCTTTATATTTAAATGCTTTTCATAATATTTATAATTCATTTTGACATTAATCTTTTTTAGATCTTCAAAGTCATGCCGGATTGCAAGGTACATCTAGGCCAACTCACTATCATGTCCTATTTGACGAAAATGCTTTCACATCTGACGGGTAAGATATTTGATGTTATAAAAAAGAAATATTTGTTAATTTATATATACTACCGTGTATAAATTAATCATGCAAACGTTTTTAGACTTCAAGCACTTTCATATAACTTATGTTATGTCTTTGCTCGCTGCACACGCGCTGTTTCTTTGGTATGTTTTACAATTTATTTTTCTTGCATAGCATTCTTTGCAATTCTAATCGTGAATAGGTTCCTCCTGTATATTACGCTCATATTTTATGCCGACGAGCACGATTTCACGCAAAGGATCATTGGAGTGAAACAGGATCCGATATCGAAGGAGATCACGGGACCGCTTCAACTTATGCCGTAGTTAAATCTGAATTGCAAAAAGTAATTATTTTGTTTTACGACTTCTTTTAATCAACAGCAGCACCTAAACCTAAAATGTATTAATAAGTTTTTTAATAGGTTATGTATTTTATGTGAAGCAATTATCAATATCTCTAATCATTCTTTCGAGAGTTTCAGAATAACAAAAAACGCGATTTATAGTAATATTATAATGTTATATTTGTATTTGTTAATCAGAAATCTTTGATATATATTTTCGGAAATAAAGTGATATAATGATATCATACATAATCTTTTGTATCAATATAAAATGATATTTCCGAATGAAATCTGCATTAAATCATATGGGAATCAATATGTATAAGTGATTTGAATTTGAATTTTGATTACAGTTCACGTTAAATAACTAAAAAGTCCATACCAGATTAACTGAAAGAAAATTTTCTATGTAGCCATGAGAAACATTATCTTTTCTGTCGGATATCCAATTTCAGAGTTATCATGTAAGTTTGTGTGCATCTCCAATAAATGAAATGATGTGTACACAACTTACCTTCTAATAGGTATTAGCCGGATGATGCAAAACTGCATCAAGGCGGGATCATTACATCTAATTGTAAAGTTACAAATTTGATAAATAATTAAAGAGACGAGCGAAAGAACATACATTTTTGTATTTTAAAGATGATTAAACAAGATTATTTAGCAAAATTTCAAAAAAAAAAACTTGATTGGCTGATTTAGCCTAATCTGAAAAAATTAAAGAGAAAAAGCTGCTGATTATTTAATTTAATCATTGATTGTTTTACAAGCGATCAAACAACAAACAATAAGCAAGGTTTGGGTTTTGGGAGCAAAATTAGTTGCAAGTGTTGCTTTTCTTTACAATTATTTTATGAAATATTTTCCTTCAGATTTAACTAATAATGTCAAAGATTTTCTTAATACTATATATGAAAATGCAGGGAAAATCATCGATTTAAAATTATAATTATTTAAAAAAACATCACAATTGAATTACTTTACTAGTTAGGTCTATGTGAAGCATACTTGAAATCATAATAACTGATATATTACAAATAAATAGAGAGAAAAAACATTAGGCTCATAATCATATCAAAAAGGATATAACTGTTGTAGCCCAAATGTCACCTTGTCCCAAGTTAAACTTGGGATATCCCAAATCGGAATTCCTATTTCGGACTTCCCAAACTGGAATTTCGATTTTGGATGATCTTGTCCCAAATCTAACTTGGGATATCCCAAATTGAATCTGGGGTATGGTTAAGTTTGGGACATTTAATACCCCAAACCTGACCATATCCCAAATCAATTTAGAACATGGTTGAGTTTGGGACATACAAGACCAAACCAGAACATGTTTCAAATCTACCTAGGTCAATTTGAGATATGGTCAAGTTTGGGACATTCGATTCTCCAAACCTGACCATGTTCCAAATCTACCTTGGTCAATTTGGGATATAGTCAGGTTTGGATATCCTAAACCCGACTGTGCCCTAAATCTAGGTTAATTTGGGATATGGTCAAGTTTGGGACATCGACTTGACCATATTGGGTCTTTTGCTATTAAATTGAGTTATGAAACATAGTAAATAATATGATATGAACCATGATTTTAATAACAAACCACCCTAGGGTTCCGTACAGATTGATTCGGGTCGGGATTGAGAAATATATAAATTCGACCCAAGTATTCATATAACCCAACCTTTAAATTTTGGTCGATATAGTTTAACTCATATAACCCGAATTTTCATTATGTTTTTATTTATTAAAGAAAATTATTAAAATTATATAAAAAATTCTTTTGTTATTACTTTTTTAGTGTAAAATATCCTTCATACCCACCAGGATTTCAAACACATACATGTATGAATAGTATTTATTTTAAGACTACATCTCTTGGTTGTCACCAGATCAGTTCCACCAGAAAAAATTCTTTTCACTGGAACACTTGTTGCTTTACTTTCATTTGGGAAATTGGTTTCTGGGAAAACTTTCTGTAATCTGATTAATAATATGATATTTTTGTTTGACATTAAATTTTCCTTAAATAAATAATTACATAATAAATAAATTGTTAAAGCTTTATTTGACATTTTTATTATCAAATATTATTATTTGAGCTTCAGATATATGATTTATTTCGGATGTATTTTGGAATATCAGAATATCATAAAATCACACCTTTGGGTGAAACCACTTTCGGATTCGGATATGGCGAAATGTTTCAGTTTCGCTCGAATAATTAACTCAAGATATGGGTTACTTCAAGATGGAATTGAATTTTGATGAGAGACAAGCTTTCTTTTACAAGCATTTTTACATTGATTGCATTTATTCATCTTTATCTAAAATATACGTCTACACTTAAATAAAAAATAAAGTCATCTAATTTAAAAAAAATTATATACGATTTATCATGTAATAAATTCATTTGAAAAAACTTCAATTTCATAATTTAAAATCCGGTTTGGGATAAGCTATTCAGGCGCACATTATAAGGAAAAGTTTGAAAGCCTCAAACGTGACTATAAAATAAGTGGGAAAATTCTTCCTTCAGTCTCGTACATTCCATTAGAAAATATACGTCACGGATTATCTAAGTTGGGACTAATTCTTCTCTATTGGATTTAGCGTATGAAGGCGTATATTGACGGTAAAGATAATGGAAAGAAGACCAAAAACGGTCTGAAATACTATAAAGAATTTAAATCAGAATTTTGGGAAAAGCCTGGTAGATATCAGCCATATATGATTTTTGAGATTTTTTTTTCTTGGCAACTTTCGCTGACGGGCTGTTAGGAATATTTATAAAAAGACATACTAATCTTCACTTTTGGCGCCTCTGGCAATATTTTTACTTCGCTATAGTGACTAAATATGATCGGCTCCATGAGCAGAATATTGCAAGGAGATATCAAACACCACCACCACCATACGAAGAAAATGGAGGTTCTACTTCTTTACCGCAACCACAACCATAATTGCTATAAGAATGACTGTAACATAGGAGATAATTAATTATAATACCAAATAATAAGTAATTTACTATCTATAGATTTTGATAATGTAAAAAAATACTTTGTATTGCTAGAATCAGTTAGATTAATATAATAAAATCATTAGCATAAACATCTTCATTCGTGTCCCCTTATTTTTTTTTGATGTTTTTGGAATTTCATGGAATTCCATTTTTTTTGCGCAATGTATAAATATAAAATGGTATTTAATCAGGCATAAACAACTCTCCTAGATGGACTGGACTCCCGGATCCCTTGGAAATGAAACCGGTAGGTGTTTGGGTGATGAGTGAGTAGGGTGGATTTCTCTAAAAACGTTCATTAACGTTCTTTTCTTTCTTTTTTTGTAGAAACGGCCATAGACTTCCTGGATCCCTTGAAGAAGTTTTTGGAGGTAGATTTCGGGTGTTGGGTGGATTTTCTTTTAAAAAGAACGTTACTAACGTTCTTCCTTTTTCTTTTTATAGAAACGGCCATAGACTTCCCGGAACCTTGGATTTTTATATTTTTTATATAAGATTTATAATTCACTCTAAACCCATCTGAATTTACGCTTAAATAAACAGATTTGTTATTAAACATTTCGGGTGTGGTGTGGTGGGTGGGTGGCTTTCTTTTTTTAGAAAGAACGTTACTAATGTTCTTCCTTTTCTTTTTTTGTAGAAATGGCCATAATCTTGGAATGGCTCTTTGGAGGTAGGTTTCGACATGATGTGGTGAGTGGTAAGGTTTTCTTTTAAGAAAGAATGTTACTAACGTTCTTTTTCTTCTTTTTTTTGTAGAAACGGCCATGGACTTCCTAATAAATTAACTAAAATAATAATTTGCATAGATCTGCATGTAATGTTAAAAATATATTATACAACCTATGAGACATTGTTTTTTCACGGTTAATTGTTTATTGTTTTTAAATAACTTTTACTTACTTTATTGGCAATGGCTCAGCATTGACTCAATTATTGAGCAGGCGGACATCACCCGATTAATAAACAGATAATAATAAAAATTCTCAAATATTAATATTGATCACACTGGATGTTCTGGATAGAACATAGCTTAAAACATATTATTTACTAGGCAACAGGAACCGTTGGAACATCCAAAGTGTTAAGAAAATGTACACCACACTTTAAAGGATTACACCACATCTATTGTTACACATTTTAAACAAGCATAATTAGACGGTCTAACGCTTCGAACTTATCGTAATTCGAAAAAGAAAATTATACCAATATGCATTATGCACCATTATTAAATTTTCCTTTTTCGAATTACGATGGCATATATACTTCAGACAATTAAATTTTTATTATTTTATGTTTATTTATCATTGTTGAATTTTATGGTTTCTTTTTTTTTATTTTGTATTTAATGTTAGATTTTAACTTGTTTTTATTAGATTTCGTGGCTTTTTTATTGAATTTCGTGTTAGATTTTGTGGCTCTTTTTTATTGAATTTCGTGTTAAATTTTATGGCTTTTTTTTATTCAATTTCGTGTTAGATTTTGTGGCTTTTTTTTATTCAATTTCATCGTGGTATTTTTTTTTATTGTATTTCGTGTTGAATTATTGTTGAATTTCGTGTAGCTTCTATTATTAATTTCGTGTTAGATTTTCATGACTTTTGTTTTTCTATAAATATATGCATAAAAAAAAAGTTCTTTTGCTAAAATATTGCTAAAATATTATTTTAAATTTACTACCAAATGGCAAACACTTTTATTTCTATTGAAACTTTTGAGGAAATTATTTCCACTTATAAAGCTTCTTTGAAACATAATCAACGTAATATATATTTGGTTAGTCAAGATGAGTACGAAGATATTAAGAAAGCTTTGCTTGGTGAACAAGTCCAGGATACGCATTTTAGAAAATAGGCAAGAAATCATTTTTGCAATATTAATGTGGGAGCTGATCATATTGTACATGTTAAACTAAATGATAGAAAAGAAAAAGCTACGAATAATATCAACAAAAATATTCATTCATTGCCTGTTCTTATAAGAGAAAATATGTATAGAATATTTTGTTCAGCCCATCTTGATGTAAGCCATAAAAAGTTAGCCGGTACTTATGATAAATTACGTAGTAAGTGGGGTAATATTAACAAAAAGTTAGTTCAATATTTTTGTGAAAAATGTTCTATTTGTGCAGTTCGCGTAAATAGAAAGTTTGGTAGTGAAGTTGCTGGAAAAGCAATTATTGCTAAAAATTTTTTATCTCGTTTGCAGGTATATATATTCATTTTTTAAAAAAAAGTGTATTTTAAGTGTATGCTATATAGAATGTACTAATAGAATTATTATTTATAATTTAGATGGATTTAATTGATTTTAGAGCATTACCTGATGAAGAATTTAGATACATATTAATTATAAAAGATCATTTTACTCGATTTTCTTGGGCTTATCCCATCATTTCTAAAAAAACAAATATCATAGCTTTAAAATTATTCGAATTATTTACTGAAGTTGGACCACCC
>CAMKVN010000203.1:0-36130 GCA_946474995.1 Funneliformis geosporum
TTTAATTAAAAAATTGAATATAATGATAATATTTAAAAAATTTAATCTTTAAAACTAATAATTTTTTTAAAATTAATTAGGACCAATTAGGACTTTTACCAACCCTATCCTCATATCAGAATTCCTTTATTTCCTGACTTTATTGTAGGAATTAAGCAACTTATATCATATTTTTCACGAGGATAACGCCAGACCCAGTGATGAGCATTATTTTGAAACAATAAAAAGCGAGACTCATCACTTCATATTATTGTATTTACTCAGAATCCCAATCTCTTCTAGCATGATACCATTCTAACCTTTTTTACGGTTTGTTTCAGATACCAAAGGTTTTCTTTTCCCAGCATGACCATAAAAACCTTTATCATGTAAAGTACGCTTTATAGTACTAGAACTCACTGAAACTATTGATATCTGATTGAATTTTTCTATAATTTCATCTAAGGATTGTTGTCTATCCTTCTTAACAGATTTACAAGATATCTAATGTTTCTCTCTATTAATTTAGGTGGTCTGCCAGACTTGGAAGCATTGAAAATTTGGTTTTCTATTTTGTATTTTTCAATAATATTATGAATGGTTGATTTAGGATGGTCAAAAATATCCATAATATCTCGCTCAACATGATCACCTTTCCAAAGGCCAATTATTTCACTTCGCTCAAATTCAAAGAGTTCTTAGATTTTAGGCATTTTAAAAAACATATTTGAATACTAGAAGTTCGTGGCTATGCAGGAAAAAAAATTGACTCATTTATATGCATTGAGTTACAAATTATGATCGGTAAATTACGCTAATTAGTGTAACAAAAATCATGTGGTCTAATACTTTTGATTGGGAAGTGTACATACACCTTTGATAAATAGCATTATATTGTAAAAAAAATAATAATAATATTTTTTTTAACAATTATGTGCTCTTAACATTTGAAATAAAAATCATTATTTTTTAACAATAAATATCATTTCTGAATTTTGAAACGCATATTATTAAAAATATATAAACTTATTGTTTTAATAATAAATACTACCTTTGACTTTCAGAATAGATTTTATTATTAAAAATTATTTTTTAATAAAAAATGCTACTTCTAATATTTGGAATAAATTTTATTATTAAAAATAATAATAATATTTTTGATAATAAATGTTATCTTCAACAGTCAGGATAGATTTATTATTCAAAATTAATAAATATTTATTTTTTTAATAGAAAATGCTACTTCTATTAGGTTTTTAATAAAAAATATCACTTCTAATTAATTATTAGAATAGATTTTATTATTAAAAAGATAATTAAAATTATATTTTTTAATAATTAATATTCATTTCTGATTGTTAGGATAGATTTATTATTAAAAAATTAAAATATATATTTTTAATAGAAAATATTGCTTCTGACTGTTAGGATGAAAAAAAATAAACTTTATTTTTAATTATAAAGTTATCTTAAACTTGCAGAATGGATTTTTTATTTCAAATCTAACAAATTGAATCTGATTCTAAATCTAAATCTTATAGATTAGATCTAAATTCAAATCCAAATCTGTCAGATTGAATCAAATTTAAATTTAAATTTGATCTAAATTTAATAAATTAAATCAAATCCAAATCCAAATCTGATTTAGATTTGATAAATCCATTTGTTTAATCTATCTAATTTAAATTTGAATTCAGAAAAAAAATGAATATTAAAAAAATAATTTTTATTTTATTTTGATAACAAAAAATCATATCTGTATTTTAGTTTTTGGATGTTAATAGATCCTATTTACTTAGTTTAATTAATAGAAAAAAATAATTAAAAAAATAATCTATTATTACAGTATATTAGTTATATTTTACGTATTATAGTTATAATACAAATAAAAATCATTTACAGTTATATATAGTATATTAAATTATTTTTTGTAAAATAAATTTAAATTTTATTATAATTATAATTAATAAGTAATTATTTAGATATATTTGTAAAAAGAATAAATAATTTTTTTTTATTAATTAATTAATTTATTTTAATTTTGAATATTTTTAGTTTAATAAACTTTTGTAAAAAAAGGTTAAAGTTTATTACTAATTACTTTTAGTTTAAGATTATTAAATTTCTATTTTCTATATATATTTAATATAAGTAGCAATTATAAATTGTTAAAAATAAGTTTAATAATAGATTATTTTTTTCTAATTTATCAAATATTCTATGAAATTATTTAGCTTAATACAAAAAGAAAAGATGATAATATAATTTATTTAATTATTATCACAGGGTAAAAGTTTATATTAAAAATATATATTTGTGTAGTGTAATATATTTGTACTGTATAAGCATTACTTCAAAAATTAACTTTCTTTAAAATATTTTAATGAAAACGTGATTTTTTTTTCATTATGCAAGCTATCTTCATAATCTATTTTTGATTAGTTCAAAATGAAATCATGCGGCGATGATCGCTGAAAAAAAAAATATTTTTACTCGGAAAAAAATGTCAAAAGAATTCCTTCCCAAGTTAAGTCAAAATTATATTGAATTATTGGAAGATGATGAATACTACGATATCACAATTGAAGTTGGTGAGGATCCCAATGTACGAATCTTCCGTGCTCATATGAACATTCTATGTTATCGTTCACCGTATTTACGAAGAACTTTGAATACAAATAAAAAAAATGATGATAATGTCTTGGCCCATTTTAAGTTGCCAAATATAACTCCGGAAATCTTTCAAATTATATTCAAGTAAGTTGAATAACATATTCAGTAATTAAACACATATTTAAATATTTAAAGATTTTTCTTTTTTATGTAGGTATATTTATGGTGGCGTCCTTTCATTAAATGAACAAGAGACTTCAGATATTCTTAAAGTCTTGACCGCTGCTAGTGAATTACTCCTTCATGAACTCACAGATTATTTACAAAAGTATTTAATTGATAATAAATCCGAATGGATGGAACAGCATTTTGAGCTCACTTATCGAACAGGATTTCAATCTAATAATTTATTAGAACTTCAGCAATTTTGTACAGATTTAATATCTAAATCGCCCGAGAAATTATTTGAATCACTTGACTTTACTTTACTTCCTGAAAAGACTTTAATATCAATCATTAAAAGAAACAATTTGCAAATGAAGGAAGTCGACGTTTGGGATCATGTATTAAAATGGGGACTTGCAAAGAATCCAACCCTTATCCCAGACCCGTCAACCTGGACTGATGATGATTTCAAAGTAATGGAAAATACTTTACAACGATGTATACCTTTAGTCAGATTATACAGCTTATCATCTAAAGAATTCACACAAAAAGTTCGGACATATCAAAAGCTAATAGATCAACAATTTTATGAAAATTTGTTAAATTCTTACTTGAACCCTGACATTGAACCAACCGACGACATTTTATTTCCTAGAAACCTTAAAATGGATGGAGTTATTGATACCAAAATCGTTAATTTAAACGTTGCTTCAATGATTACAAGATGGATTGATAAAGTGGAAGTGAATAGTAGATTCTCTCATTTACGAGAGTTATATTTACCATATAATTTTGAATTACTGTTGAGAGGGAGTCGGGATGGATTTACACCTAAACAGTTTCATAAGTTATGCGATAATAAACCTATTACTGTTACATTAATGAAAGTAAAAGGAACAGATGAAATATTGGGTGGTTATTATCCTAATATATGGAGATCTAATGGTGTTTCAACATCAACAAAAGATATGTTTATATTTTCTTTTAAAATTAAAGATAACCTTATTAAAGATATTATTAAAAGTAATTCTATATGGAATAATAATGAATTAAGTTATCATAAAACTCTTGGACCATGTTTTTCCCATGATCTAGCGATTTTTTCGCTTGATGAAAATGATGATTTTAATAATATTTATTGTAATAGCAAAATGTTTGAAAAAAAGATAAGAGATGATGAAAATCAATTTTCTATAGAAGATTATGAAGTGTTTCAAATCATTAATAAGCAGTAATTAGAGACTTATTAGACTTATTATGGAACGGAGGATAGCATAACAAATCGAATTCCTATACGACTTAATAATTTTGAACACAAAAGAGGAATAATGTAGACGAAAATGATACTATGGTTTGTTACATTAAGAAAAAAAATAATTCTAGTATAATAAACACTCTTTGGATGATGAATCAAATCAAATTTACCCACTTACGAAAGGTCTTTACATTAACATTGTTAATGTATAGCACACTTTTCACAATGGATACAATCTTCTGTAAAAGAAAAATTTAAAATTGAGATAAAATCCAATTATATCATGTTCTAATGGTCATGTTGTGACTGAAATTAATTAAAAATTTATTCCTTTTTTAGCATTTGAATACAATCATTTATATACTACTATTAATTTAATATTTTGTTTCACAACGTAAAAATTTAAAATAATACATTTATTAATTTCGCTAATTCCGTTCGGAATAATTTGGCAAAAAAGCTTGCTTGATTAATTTCATCAATCAATTTCAAGATAATTTTATTCAATTTTTGAGATACAAGAACATGGAACAATTTTGATCGTATGGGTTTTAAATTTCGCTGCAGATTATTTTAAAAATGAAAGTTTCGTCCGCATGGGATAAACTCAATAAGACTAATAATAAAAAAAAATAAAAAAATATAGCAACCTATATACCGTAAGAAGGATTATATTTCGCTTGGCTGAATAAATTTTCGTTTAGGATCTAATTTTCTTGCTGAATATTTTGAAAATGGGAGTTTCGAATATTGGAGAAGAAATTAGAGAATTTTTAAGTGGGAATATAAATAAATAATAAAATTTCAAATAACCGCAATATAAAACTATTACATGCATGAAGGCAGAGGATTATATACTACGAAGCAAATATATCAAAAATTTCATCACGAGAGTGTAGATAAAGAGAAGGCTTTGCCGTTGGTGCGGTTGTTTCCAAGACCTAATAAAAACATCAAAAATTTTTATAGAAATTTCCTTC
This sequence comes from Funneliformis geosporum, assembly GCA_946474995.1. Lineage (NCBI taxonomy): Eukaryota > Fungi > Glomeromycota > Glomeromycetes > Glomerales > Glomeraceae > Funneliformis > Funneliformis geosporum. Next base: position 4,993 of record CAMKVN010000203.1, read on the forward strand.
GTTTGAATAATTAATTTATTCACTTTTAAAAAAAAAAAAAAAAAATACAAACTGTATTTCCGATAATGTTTTTACATTTGATTTCAACCAAGGACAACTAAAAAAATAAATAATACTGTGAAATGTGAGTACTTGTGTCATAATCGTAAAGAGTCAAGAAGAACGTTCGCAGTCGTTTGTAACTGTGGCCACGATGAGCTTTCAATTCTTTGATTCGTGCATCCTATTTACCATTTAATTTAAACTTCCACAGGTGTGGAAGACATCGGAAACAGGGAAGAACGTTCACAGTAAGAACAAAAGCACTTCCATGATTAAAACAAATGCACCAAGAATTTATAAGTTTCCATGATTTTTACGAAGGAACATAACCAATTCTCCTACAAATCAGCAGACCTTCATCTCAGAAACTCCCTTCAAGGTTTCTTCATTCCACTTATCAAAGGAGCTCCTCACTCAAACTATGGCCACGAAGTGCTTTCGATTCCCAGATTATTTTTATACCTAGTGGCAGTGCAGCTTCAGATACACAACGACTCGACAAACAACTCAGTAAGACTACTTACTTTCTAAATTTAGCGACGTCCGTTATCCCGGTTGGACTACAAAAAAAAATAAATAATACTGTAAAATGTGAGTACTTGCGTCATAATCGTCAAGAGTCAAGAAGAACGTTCGCAGTCGTTGTAACTGTGGCCACGATGAGCTTTCAATTCTTTGATTCGTGCATCCTATTTACCATTTAATTTAAACTTCCACAGGAGTAGAAGACATCGGAAACAGGGAAGAACGTTCACAGAAAGAACAAGAACACTTCCATGAGTAACAAAACGAACTACGCCAAGAATTTCAAGTTTCCATGATTTTTACGAAGGAACATAACCAATTCTTCTTACAAACCAGTAGACCTTCATCACAGAAACTCCCTTCGAGGTTTCTTCATTCCACTAATGAAAGGAGCCCCCGCTCGAACTATGGCCACGACGAGCTTTCAATTCCCAGATTATTTTTATACCTAGTGGCAGTGCAGCTTCAGATACACAACGACTCGACAAATAGCTCAGTAAGACTACTCACCCTTTATTCAATTCTTCCTTTCCATAGCAGATGAAATTTTAGAATTTTTAATAGAATATTCAAACCACGCCTTGGCTTTTTTCATTCCTAGTTTTAGCTTTTTTTTTTTGTTTCAATAGTTTGGTGTTGTGGGAATTTTTCATCAAACGAACGGGAGGGAATTTTCTATCATAAAAAAGAGAGCATTTTTTTTATATTCCCACAAAAACTTGTTTCTTCTTACCATAAATAGAAATTGAACAACTCATAAATATTTCACATGACTGAGACTGTTGATACGGGTAAAATATAACAAGTTTAATTAAATTTCGCGATCTGCAAAATTATTTTGCATATCAATTTTATAGTTACGTGATTTTACCGGTTAATTAATTTTTATAATTAATAATGACTATAATAAATCGATTATCAGGCAAAAAATCATTATCAGGCATTAATAATTTTTCTTAATGCCTGATAATGATTTTTTGCCTGATAACCGATTTATTATAGTCATTATTAATTATAAAAAATCACGGGATACCGGATAATTTGAGTTATTTATTAATTGAATTACTATTATGTATGAATCTTTCTATAATATAATATCTTTCCAATAATAACCATTTTGATTAATTACTACTCCAATATTCAATAGTCTAGCCTTTATGCTTTTTTTGGCAAAATCTAATCGCAATTTACGATTTTTTTTTGAAAGTAAAGGCTTTTTTTTCTTAATTCAAGCCACTAATCCATTTATTTTAATATCCAAAGTACAGTATTATCAATTTTTTATTTTGGCAGAAACTGCTGTTCAACATTCGCCTCGTAAAATTTTTCTGATACATTCACGTTCTTCCCACTTTGTTTACTTTCGTGGACGACCAAAACCTGCTTTCATTCTAATGTTGCCTGTTTTTTTTCTGCCTTTCCATTTAATCGTAGTATGTGTGAAATGATGTACACCAATTCGTTTTCCAATTTTTCGCGATGAGTACTCAATATTAATACTGCAACTTTTTGCTCAATAGTTAGTTAAGACAAGCATTTTTATTAGAGTTATATATAAAAAATGAACAAAAATAACAAAAGCAAAAGCATATATCAAATCGTCAAAAAAGAACGATCGCATCATTTATCGCGTATAATTAAAAAAATTAACAATAAAAGTTCGTGCAAATTATATTCATATCATCAACAATTATACAAATATTTAAATTATAAAGAATTTTAGTTAAATCGCATCAGCGGTGCGAATTTTTTGACGGCTACGGTATTTTTTTTTTCTCATAGATAGATTTATTTTAAATTTCTAAAATCGAAATAGATAGGACAACGAAATCAAGCATTTTTTATTTTCTCCATGAAAATATACGTTTCCGTTTAAACTAACATCCTTTCGATTTCTACTGGTAAAAAATCAACCTTTTGTTTTTGAATTGAATTTACATTATTTATTGTGATCAATTACACGTTAATAATTACCTTCCTTCAATAATACCTGCATGTTTTAACACAAATCCGTTAAGAGAAATTCCACAAACTTGATAAATAGTTGGATTGGAAATAAAGATTTATTTCTCTCACCACTTTTAGTCTTTGGGTTTTATTGCTTAAGACCAAAAATTGGGCTAGTTACACTCGATATATTTTCGAAAAAATTGTCTTTTTTTTTGCACACCATAGTTGGCGGTAAAAAATTTTTTTTGCAAGGCAGATAGATATGTTGCATTGTCACTTTGATGATTAGAACAATCTTTATAAGTTTCTAATTCTGATCAAATTTTAAAAGTTAAACAGTTTTATTAAATTAATAATCAAAAAGTGAGATAGACGGTATAATACGTCTAATTCGTGAATTAATTTAACTATTCCTACTTTTTTTCTTCATAAAATCTTTAGATAACCATTTGTGTAAGTAGCCTTCTAATTTAATAAAAGTTCTTAATTTTAAAAGATCTTATTTTTTTTTTATAAAAACGAAAAAATTTTGTGCGATGCAATTTCTTAAAATAATAAATTTTTTAAAATCAAATTTTTTTTTTGAACAAAAAATTGATTGCATAATGGTTTGCCTGCATAGATCGAAAAGTTACCATCGTGTTAGTCCTAAAACGGGAAGTAATAAATTAAGTTTTTTTTTTTTTTTTTACTAATTTAGTATTCGCTAAGGGAGAGGAGGACATTAATTACTTAGAACCGCATATTGCTGTTCTTTCACCATACAATGAAACAAATGCTAAGAAGTAATGTAACTAACCCACCTTTCGTTGAAAATTCGTTCTTCCAAAAATTATTTTCTTAATTTGAAATTGGACGATAAAAAGTCCAATGAATTGGAAAAGCTCTGAACTCTTTTACTGCGGCATACGATTTCACAAATCAATGGTCAAATGTTTAAAGGAATGCAATAATGAATAGTGTTTAAATAGTAAAATCAATTGTGAATTTAGACTAATTACAATATAATAGATTTTAGACAATTTTCTTCAAGAAAACCCTCCAAATTTTTTCTTTTCTGAAAATTTTATTCCTAACAATTAGCAAATACAATTTTTCGTTTTTCTTATCGCCCTTCCCTCTTTTACTGATCTATACTTATATTATTGATAAGTTTTACATTCATCAAAAATATTTATGCAACTTTTCTGTTCACAAGCTGATATGCTGTGAACGGTTCCTAAAATTGTTTCGATATAATAACGTTTCAATAAAAAAAAAAGATTATTATTTTCTGGCGATTTCTTTGTTATTAAAGCAAAAGTTTATGTTATTTTTCCAAAAATATAATTTTTACGCGTCATAAATAGTGCATGGTACAAGAAAGAGAATTACTTAATATGATAATTGCCTGATAAATATATTTTTATTCAACTTGGAAAACCACATTCTTAGTATTATTCAACCCTCAATCATATTCATAAAGTCTTCTGGAATTACCTCTCTCACCTTCTTTAACAATTGCATAACTTCTCAATTTGATCGTATTCCTAATTCTTTAATTTATGAAACAGATGAAACAGTTACATGCAGCCAAGAACTTCTCTGCATTTTCCATACAAGTATTTTTCAAATCTACTAATTTAACAAATACTGTAGCTTAAATATTTTGCTTAAAATATTTTATATTTATTTTCATTCTTTCTATCTTTTCTTGATTCATCATCTATCTTCCTAATTTCGGTTCTAAATTTTTAAATCTACAAAGCCCGATCAAAATCCTTTTTTTTTCTGGCAGCATCCTTCCATTATTATTGCATAATCTGAATTAATAAATAAAGTGAATTTTTTACAACTCAAGTTAGGCTTATATAACGTAGATTTTATTGTGAAAATTTATTTAAATTTCACATTAATAATAAGATTAAATACAATTATTTGCTTTCGTTTATTTCGATTGTTTATAACAACTTTTTTCTAATGATTGCTAAATTTTTTATTTTTTTTTATAATTAAATTTTTAGCAAAAATCATCAAAAATTACTAAAAGTTAATAAATTCAATAACTTTTTATCAAAAAAAAGAAACTTCTCGAACTATTTAAGTTGATAATCAAAAAAAGTAATATAAACGAAAAATTCTATTTTCGGTTTTGATCGCCACCAAAAAAGAACAATTAATTTTTTTTTTGCTTGCTTTTTCAATTTGTAAAATGTCTGAAAGTAACGATAAAGGTAAAAGTGTAATAAAAAATATTAAAAATATATTTACTCAAACAAATAAAAGAAATATAAAAGAAATTGGTAAGCATGATATTTAGTAAACCATATTTAGACCTGTTATGTTCTAAAGAATTTTTTTTTTTAAAAAAAAATAAAAAGATAAATTTGAGCCAATTTCGAATACTGAGAAAGCCTTTTCGTTAGTAGAAATAGAAGGTAATATTTAGTAATCACATTTATATAAACATTTTTCATTCGTTAACCATCCTGAAAGTTTTCATAATTTGAAACGTTAGGAGAAATAGAAGGTAAAGAACGTTTATATACTTTCTATATTGATTTATAATTAATTTCAAAATTTTTTTTTAAACATAAATATATGATGATAGAGCCAGTTTCAGATGCTCCTGATATTCCTACTTTAGAAGAATTAAATGGTAATATACGTTCATTTATTTATATAATATTTAAAATAATTAATTTTTTATTGTTATTAAAAAATTTTTTAATGATCTTATAATACTAGCTTGTAAGTTATTTAAATTATGACTATTACTTTAAAATTTATAATTTAAATTTAATTAACTTAAAAAAATATCTAATAATATAGGGAGTAAGTTAATTTTAATTCTTTATATTGTAATTTAAAATTAACTAATTAATTTATTTAAAAAAAATTGATCGTTAACAAATTATAGTCGGTAAGTTATTTCATTAGAATCTATACTAATTATACAATTTTTAACTCATTTAAATTTTATTTAACTTTTTATAGAACGTAAGCCATGTTTATTAACAGTAATTATAATCAACCAATTTTTATAATTATATTAATGTATTGATAATATTACAGAAAGTAAGTTACATAAATTAATTATTTATACATTTTAAATGTAACTCAAATAAATTTGTTAAATTTATAATACAATAAGTTATTCTTATTAATTAAATTATACTTTTTATTTAAAAAAATAATTTAAAATTATAGATTGTAAGTTATTTTTATTAATTATCAGTATTTAATTATACTTTTTACTATAATTAAAACTCAACTAAATTATTTATTTAAAAAAATAATTTAAAATTATAGATTATAAGTTATTTTTATTGATTATCAGTATTTAATTATACTTTTTACTGTAATTTAAACTCAACTAAATTTTTTATTTAAAAAAATAATTAATAATTAATAATATAATAGATGGTAAGTTATTTTTATTAATTATCAGTATTTAATTATACTTTTTACTGTAATTTAAACTCAACTAAATTTTTTATTTAAAAAATAATTAATAATTAATAATATAATAGATGGTAAGTTATTTTTATTGATTATCAATATTTATTTATACTTTTTACTATAATTTCAACTCAACTAAATTTTTTATTTAAAAAAATAATTAATAATTAATAATATAATAGAAAGTAAGTTATTTTTAATGATTATTAGTATTTAATTCTTCTTTTTACTATTATTTAAATTCAACTAAATTTTTTATTCAAAAATAATTAATATTTAGATATTAGTATTTATTTTTACTTTTTACTATAATTTAAATTCAACTAAATTTTTTATTTAAAAAAACAATTAATTTTTAGCTAGTAAGTTATTTTTATGAATTATCAGTATTTAATTCTACTTTTTATTGTAATTTAAATTCAACTAAATTTTTTATTTAAAAAAATAATTAATATTTAGATTGTAAGTTATTTTATTAATTATTAGTATTTAATTCTACTTTAACAATAATTTATATTTAACTAAATTTTTTATTTAAAAAAATAATTAATATTTAGATTGTAAGTTATTTTATTGATTATTAGTATTTAATTCTATTTTTATTGTAATTTAAATTGTCTAAATTTTTTATTTAAAAAAAACAAAAATATTACTAAAGGGGGTAAGTTATTTTTATTAGTTATCAATATTTAATTATATTTTTTATTATAATTTAAACTTAATTAAATTATTATTTAAAAAACAATTAATAATTTTATTATATAAAGTAAGTTATTTTTATTAATTATTAATCATTAATATTAAACTTAATTATATTTATTAAAAAATAATTATTAATTAATTAATAAAATAATAGATAGTAAGTTTTTTTATTAATTAAATATATTTACTTAAATTTTATTTATTTAAAAAAAAGTATTTTAAAATATAATATTTATTTATTTAATTAAGTAAGTATTATATTTTTATTATATATAATTATAATTATTACAATTATATTAATATAAATTATAATTTAGAAAAAATTGAAATATGTTTAAGTTGTGAAAAAAAATATATTAAATATAAATGGTATAATGAATGTAATTCAAAATTTTTTCAACATTATTTTTCTAATTGGATTAGTAAAAATAAATTTATTGATAAATTAATTCAAAAAACTCAATTAAATGCTAAAAATGAACATCAAATATTAGAATGGATTTCTTATAATAATTTTAAGAATATTAAATATCTTGATAAAGGAGGATTTGGTTAGATGGATTTATTAAATTTTATTCATATAATGATAAAAATTGGATTAGAAATAATAAAACAATTATAGCTCTTAAAAGTTTTGATAAATCATCAAATTTAAATGAAGATTTAAATGAGGTGAAAAATTTATAATTAATTTTAATTTTAATTACTTTATATTTTAAGTTAAATTTTTTTAATATTTATTTTTTAGTAGAAATATCATTATAAATGTTATAGTCAATTAAAACCTTCTTTACGTATAAATCTTATTCAATTATATGGATTTATACAAAATCCAAATACTTTAGATTATATGATAGTAATGAAATATGCAAATAATAGTAGTTTAAGAAAGAATTTATCAAATATTGTTAAAGATAAGTGGGTAACTAAATTATATAAATTATATTATATTATTAGTGGACTTAATGAAATACATCAATAAAATCTTATTCATTGTGATTTTCATCATGGTAATATTTTGAATTATAAATATATGTATTTTTCTATTAGTGATTTAGGATTATGTAAACCTGTAAAGTATTTACAATCATCTGAAAATAATGGTATTTATGGTGTTTTACCATTTGTAACACCAGAAATTTTAAGAGGACAACCTTATACTTTAGCTAGTGATATATATAGTTTTTCTATGATTATGTGGGAATTTACATCTGGAATTATTCCATTTAATAATGAAGCTTATGATTTACAACTTAGTTTAAATATTTATAAAGGCAAACGTCCTGAAATCATTAAAGATACTTCACAATGTTATGTAAATTTAATGAAAAGTTGTTGGAATATAAATCCATCTAAAAGACCAATTGCATTAGATATTAAGAATATTATTAAAAGTTGGTATAAAAATATGCATGATGAAGCATATGATAAAAAATTAACAAATGATATTATAGAATTTTATAATGCAGATAAAGTTTTAAAACAAAATTATAATAATATATCATCTAATGTAATTATTAAAAGTTATTCACAAGCGTACTTTACAAGCAAATTACTTAATTTTACAGATAAATTAAATGAAATTTTAGATCAAGAAATAGTAGAAATAGAAACAGAAACAGAAATTAGTCAATGTATTGGTAATTATTATAATTCAAAAATTTAAATATAATAAATATATTTAAGATATTTAAGATTAATGTATTTGTTTTAATTTGTAGAAGCTTTAAATCTTACTGGCGAAATTAATTAAATTTAAATTATAACAGCATATAAATTTAAATTTCTAAAAATACTGTAGATGAAATAGATGAAATTTTGAAATTTATAAAATATTTTTAAAAAGTTTTTTTTTTTTAAAAAAAACATGTATTAAATTTCTAGATTATTTTAATATTGCATATACTTTATCCTAATATTGAAAATAATCAATATTTAAATATATATTTTTGAAATAAAAAATTATAATTTATATTGGAATCTTGAAATTCGAAAACCCAAATTTGTTCAACTTTTACATTACATAAATTTCAATCTTCAATGTGTTTATAAATCTAGGACATTATTCAGTAGTAATAAATGTCCTTTAAAAGGTGATTTGATGACTCTTCGGAATTCAAATTTCTCATAGAATAAGGTTGTCTGACAAACCCTGAGGTATTGACAGGTGGCAAATTTTGATGCTTTGTCATATTTTTTTTTAAAAATAAAAACTGAAAGTTTCGATGAGTGGCTAAACTCATAAAATCTTCGATAATAAAATGAAATTTTAATTTCTTCTAAAAATAGAATTCTCTTCGGATACATTTTTGGGATCTGGAAAAGTTCTTGAATTTTTCTTTAAATTTAGAATTATGTTCGAATCTGTGTCTAAGTCCAAATAGTCTCTAAGTCTAAACAGTTAAATTTACAAATTTAGTTAAATCGAGAACCATAAATATCTGTTGAAACTGTCCATGCTGCGCAGATCTACAACAGCCAATCATGTAATCTGATATTTCTGATATATTTATTATATTATTCATACTGTATTTATCATGTATATTAAATCGAACATAATTTATTCCTTATTAATTATTTTATATAAATACTCTGTAACTTTGCCTTGGAAAATGGCAGAATCTTACCAATCTCTAATAAACAATAACTTTATCTCTTAAACTTAAATATCTGTTCATTTATAATTCATTCTTCTTTAAATCTATACGACCTGACCTTTCAATAATTAATTCGTGTCTATTTCTTTCATAGTTTAGACTTAATCAAAATTCCTTGTTAGCAAATAATCAGTGTTAACTTAACGATGAACCGTTTAAGCTTAACAACCCGTCAAATTTATCAAATTTATTTTCGACTTTGCCAAAATGGGATTACGATTTTGCCCTACAACCTTACACCGAAACAAATTGGCCGTATAAACTCCACGAACGAAGTTTGTACCCTTACCTTACTATGAACTGTTGAAAGTTTATAACATTTCAAATAGCATCATCTATAAATAATATTTATTTGCAAATTTAATTAACCAACATTTTAGTTCAGTTTAGAGTAAAATTGAACTGAACATTGTGAAGTATAATTAAATAATTTCTTAATAAAATCATCTTGAATAATTATTCGCGAATTTCTTTTAAATATTTATAGTTGATATTTGATAGATATCACTGATAAATATGGAAAACTCTCATATGTAGAATTAATTCAAGTTCTTTTGGTTGATAAGAATTGGATAACAAATTTGTACAATAAGGTTGAATATCTTAATAAACTATTAATTATATACATGCAGTAAAAGCATTTATAAAGTTTTTATGGATAACTCAGTAATTTTTTATCGTCTTGAAGAAAATTTAATTAAATATAAAATATAATGATGTTAAAGTTCCGATACTTTTTTATAAAATCACTGCAACGATTATGGTTAATGATATTATAGTAAAGTTGGAAAGCTCGTGAAAATTTAATTTTTTTTGCCAGCTCATTATATTTATAAAAATTTTTATGGGGATTCGATAATTATTTTAATGGCATAGCATAGAAGTTGGAACTGAATTCGATCTTCGCCCGGTTCCCACTGGTTTAGATTTAAAACCGGATACAAAATTTGCCCAGAAGAAAAACCGGATTTATTATATCCGGATTTATTTAAACCCCCGGTATTTTGTTATCATACGATGCGCGCCATAATTAACTAATTTATATTGGCTAAACGTTTGCGTCTAAAAGGCAAATTCTTAATTTAGAAACCCGAAACGAAAATAATAATGCTTTCGTTTGTAAATTTAATTTAGACTTAAATTGATTTACAAACGCTACGCTAATGAATCATGTGGACACAACAAGTAAGATCTTATTTATTGCATAAAAATATTAATGGTACGGCTTAAAGCGATCGAACCAAAGAGTAAAAAAAGATAAATTGAAAATTGAAAACTAAAAAAATAAAATAAAAAAATATATACCGCGCGAATTCGATGCTACGGCCCACAGCGATTCAATCCGCTTAAAAAAAATTTAATAACATAATTTAATGAAAATAAAATTAAAAGAAACATAACTATGTATCCAATCCGAATCATCTAAAAAAAAAGATAAAATAAATAAACGAAATTATAAAAAAACTTTGATGGATCGCAGCCCGAAAAGTATCCTAAAGAAAAGAAAGGGCCCAATCAAATGTTTTATCTTTTCATCGTTCTAACCAGATTATTACATAAAAAATTTTTTCGTTAAGCAAAAAATATAATTATTTGCATGCAAAGCATTACGAAAGTTCTAAACCTCGCTAGCAGTTGTCGGATACAATAAATTCGGATATAATAAATCCGGAGTGAATCCGAAGAAACTGGATATAATAAATTCGGTTCCAATTTTTGAAAATAAATAAATCCGGATATAAAAAATAAATCCGATTCCAACCTCTATTTCCATGTATAATTCTCTTTTTGTCATTATTAAAGAATTTTAGCGAAGAAAATCAAAAATTAATTGAAAATAAATAACTTTGTCTTATATTTATAAATTTCGCCATATCAAATAAGATTCATTTAAATTTGATTAATCAATGTTATGTCATAAAAGTTAGATAATTTAATAGTTTATAGGTCTTGACGAAAGTAAAATGTTGATCAAAAAATACTACATGTATGTTTTTTCCATGCCATGTATGGAAATAATTAATTATATGTTATGTTCCATACATAGAAAATATCCCGTACATGATCTTGATTCATTAAAAAATTTTAATATGCTTTAAGCATAATTGGAAATTTTTAACGCATAATTGATGCATAATTGCAAAATTTATGCACTTTGAAATGCTTATATTTTGTTTTTACTGCATGCATAATTAGCAATTTATTGCATCCTCCCTGATCCCTGATCAAACGTTACAAAATTGAAATCCGAACATTTAATTCTATTTTTTTGAATCAATTCCAATCTTAGCCCTTTAACTATCAAAAACTAGCATATTAATAATCGAAATGTTGTTTTGAAAATGTCAAAGGGTAACCAGATACATAATGTAAGTTTTAAACGAAAAGTTTAGTGTCTGAAAAGATTATGAGGTAATTTGACTTTACTAAAACGTGAATATCTTCAAAAATGCTTTTAATCCCGTATTTTGATTCCTAAATCTTAAAATACAAAGTACTCAATAATTATCAATCGTAAATAAAGAGTGAATCTCAGGATAACAATTATTACTCGTCTTACGCAATTTCCAAATGGCAGAACTGGGAGTCTAGATTTCTTCATTTCCTCACTGATATGTATTTATGCTTTTGTGAATATTCTATTCCGAGATAAAACCAGCTTCAAAAACTGCTCGCAAAATCTCTTAAAGAGAATAGGAATACGACAATTAAAGTAGTGGCATTTTTGTTATAACTGTATAGAACCTCTGGTGGCAAAACCATTAATTATTAAATTCTCCACCACCTTGGCGTTTGACATTGCAGACAAATCTTTTCAATTTTTTCTAGTGAATATAAACGAATATTCTGTAGAAAACATTTTTATGAAGCAATCATGGAAGTCTAAAAAAAAGATAATCCTCATCGAGTCCATTTCGAATTTATCCGAACTTTCTATTTTATTATTTTAAGTTTATTTAGAGGATTTCATGACTTTTCTGGAAGCATCTTGCATTTAATCGGTTTATTCATAATTTAATAATTACTTTGGAGCAATCGTCCTTATCATTTTATTAATTAGTCATGGCTGTACGTTCAAGACTTATAAGTATTTCGGGATTTGTTTTGATAAGCCAATAATTTCCTGAGTATACTATATTTTGAATATAATAGAAATAATAGTATAGATTTTCTCGTTCCAAAGTTAAGATCAAAATTTATTACCTTTAGGAATGAAAGAGCTTTTCCGCATAAGCATAAACTTTGAAGATACAACTGATTCTGCTAGTATCAATTTAATAATTTCAGCATCAGTTAGAAACATTCCGTGCATTGTAAAATAGTTTAGGTTTTGTGGTTAATAAATATGCTGAATATTGAGCTTTTTATTTGAAAATTGTAGAATTTCATTTATTGCTTTAATATTAAATTTATTAACAATTTATAGCGAAACTATTCCATAGTTTAGATAAGTTATAAAACGTTGCATTATAATGGACAATGTCTATTTGGTTAATAAATCTTTATTTAAACGAATTATTTACATAAACCTAAATAAGTATTACTCGGAGTTCAGTTTTATCATTATCGTGAATACTAAACCAAGCCTTTCATGTCATCTAAAATGCTTCGTATTGTAAATTATTTTATATGTACACTCCGACAAGAATGTTACTATAATTTCAATAAATACAATAATATTCTGGCTGTTTGTTAAAAGCTTTCATAATTGTGTCATTGACTTTGGATTAATTGATCTATATGTGATTTCATTTAGTGCTTTCGTTATGCGGGGACGCTAGGCTTTAATTTTGCCATTTCCAATAATTTTATAATTTGATTTGTTGTCTTGGCTGTGCTTGCAACTCACTTTTAGCTGGCTCTTGAGCATTGGGTTGATTTCACCCGCAAATTAGAATGATATTCGTGTGAACGGAATAAATTTGAAATGAATTTATTCTTATGACTCTTCAGCATTTTTATTGAATATTTCTTTATTAGGTTCAGGTGAATTTTCACGGAAATAAGATCGCCCACAACTTTTGATGATCAAATATTGACATGACGTAATCAAATTCCGATTGGCGGATAAAAAAAGAGTTTTTCCGAAATTACGCCAAAGTTCACTTTCACTTCTTTACACCATGAACGTTCCCGGTTATTTAAAAATTTCTGACTTATTACGTCAAAATGAAGTAAGTGTAAAGGGTAAAGGAAATTCCAATGCGGCTAGTCTTGCAACAATTTTGTTAAATCACGCAAATAAAATTCAAGAAGAATGGAAGACAAATTTGTCGAATTTCAAAGAAATTCTTCAAAAAAGTCGAAGGTAATTGAAATTCTTTGGATAATTAGGTTAAATTTTTTTTTTTATCTAATTTCTTTTTAATAATCGAATCTTTAATTACTATGTAGTATTCAAAATGAATTTCTAGGTTTCATTTTTTTTTTTTTTTTTTTTACGTATTTTTATGAAGTAACCCTAACCCCCTTTTTTAATTTGAAACTTTCAATAATTTCGTCAAATTTAATTAGATAATGAATTATTGGAAGATGAATTTGGATCTGATCTTATATATAACAACCTTCCAACTATATATTACTATGATGATTATTACGACTTTGAACGGGATAATAATGTACCGTTTGATAAGGAATGGTTGCTAGGGCATGTATTTATATTAATTAATTATTTATGTATTTATTTTGTAAAATTCATTTTTCTTTTTGCTAAATTTAATTACGTTCATAATTGAATCTCAAGACAGTGTCGATTACACATTGCCTCATTCTGTGATGCAGATGGAGCGATAACTCCAGAAAAGTTATGTACAAGCATTTTTACAATCTTAAGGTCAGGTGTGGGAGGTTAGTATTATATGATTTTAATTTGTGCTTTTGTTTCTTTGATTAATTTTCTGTTTAATACTTTTGATATTAAAAGTTTAATTAATATATTCCAGACGATATTCAAACTGAATTGGTCGATCTTATTGGCTTCGATAACTTAAATTTTGTTACCACACTGGTAACTAAACGGTTCACAATTCTTGAAAATATCATTAATAAATCACTATATGTAGAAATCCCACAAGTAAGTCTAATTTATTTTTAAAACTGAAATTTCGATCTTATTTTGCACAAGTTTATTTTAATATTGGCCCTAGGATTCACAGAAGTGTTCCTCAATTACCATAATTCAACCTAAAGATAAAAGACACTCAGTTAATGACAGGGTGACGAAGCGTTTACGGAAGGAACAGAAAAAAACAAAACAAAAAAGCAAAGGTATTTATTTTTTTTAGATAGATTGATTGGTGGAAATTTTTTTTTTTAAAAAAAAAAATTTAATATCGGTTATAATTCCATTTTTACAAAGTGGAAGAAGATTTGACCTCAGCAAATATTTTAGGGTTTAGTGTTTACAAATTACGCGCCATTCGGGAACAAGCTTTACGTACCTCAAGAGATATTCCGCTACGTCCCGAAGATGTTAGTTTTTCATCAATCAAGATCTTCTTTTCAAATATTTGATAAATTAGTTATTATATAATTCATTTATTTATCATAAATTTTACATTCATATTGTATAGATTACTCCATCTGAAAATTATAAACACATCTTTAGAAATGCCCAGACAGGTAGCGTACTTTCCGTGTTTGGAACCAAATATCCTATACCAGTTGGCACCAAACGTGAAGAATTTTATGCAAGTAATCCATTTTATGTAAAGATTTATCAGATTATTTAAAGTTAAACGATAATTATTTATATAGGATCACGAAGAAATTATCATTCCGATTATTAGGCGAGCTCCACACATGGAAAATGAAAAATTAATTAATCTGAATGAAACCGATAATCTTTGTAGGGGTTCGTTTAAGGCAAGTGTTCATATTCATTCTATTTCTTTACCTAATATGAATCTGTGCCTTAACTTTAATTTTATTTAATAGTATAAGACACTGAATCGTATACAATCACTTGTTTACCCTGTTGCATATAAAAAAAACGAAAATTTATTAATTTGTGCCCCTACCGGAACAGTACGTATTAGTACTTTTCGCATATTTAAGTTGAGTCATATTTAACTAGCGAATTTATTAAAAATATAGGATAAAGCAGATATAGCCATTCTTACAATACTACGTACGATCAAGGGCTATTGCTTTCCCGAACCGTTGGTCCAACGGGAGCCTCAAGACTTTATAATTGATATAAATGAATTTAAAGTCGTGTATATTGCTCCTACGAAAGCTCTTGCTGCAGAAATTGTAAAAAAACTTGGCGATCGATTAAAGTGGCTTGATGTGAAGGTTAGAGAATTTACAGGTAAATTAATTAATTATTCACGATAAGTATACATTATGATTTATTTGTGACACTAATTTATATGAATAATTTAGGAGACTTGCAACTGACTAAGTCTGAAATTTCAAATACACAAATCATTGTTACAACCCCCGACAAGTGGGATGAAATTACAAGAAAAAGCAATGGAGACGTCGAGCTTTCTCAAGTATTATTTTTTCATAATTTTTTATAATTTTTAAATAAAGTCAACATATCTCTTATAATACTATCTATATCTAAATTATGCGCAGAAAGTGAAACTTCTTATCATTGATGAAATTCATTTATTACATGAGGATCGAGGTGCTGTTCTGGAAAGTTTAGTCGCACGTACCCGTCGTCAAGTATTATATAATTTTAAGCAATGCACTATCTATTTGTTCACATACGATTTTTGGTTAGTAAATGATATTAAAAATTCATTCTAGATTGAATCAAGTCAAAAAATGATCCGTATTGTAGGCCTTTCCGCTACGATACCCAATTATGTCGATGTAGCTCGATTTTTAGGGTATTTGTGTTTACGATATATTAGGTTTTAATCGACGTTATATAAGTTTAAATATACTACTTTATTCTATTAGAGTTGATCTTAAAAATGGTGCCGAGGGATTATTTTATTTTGACGGTGGTTTTAGGCCTGTTCCATTAGAACAACATTTTATTGGTGTCAAGGGTAAGCCCGACTCAATTATTTCTAATAACAACCTCAATATGGTTTGCTGGAAGAAAGTAAGATTTTTAACAAAGAATTTGAGTATTTTTATTGAAATATATCATTGAACACTTTTAACCTTTTTTATTCATTCTATAGGTCTTGGATCTCATCAGAGAAAAACATCAAGTGATGGTTTTTGTTCATTCACGTAAAGATACTGTTAGAACGGCAAAAGTATTACATGAGTTTGCATCCTATGATGGACATTCAGGTAATAACTAATTTAATTTCTTGTTAAAACGAAAATCATTTCAAGCCTTAAAAGTCTTACTTACATTAATAAAATATTAGATTTATTTGATGTGTCTACTCTCAAAGGTTATCGTCTTAAAATTCAAGATGTTATGGAATCAAGAAATAAAGATTTAAAAGAATTGTTTCAATATGGTCTTGGTATTCATCATGACGGCATGTTAGAAGCTGATCGATCAATGACAGAGCGTTTGTTTTCCGAAGGATTTATAAAGGTATATATATTATTACCTTCCAAATAGTGATTAAACTATTTATATCATAGTAAAATTACTAAAAATTTTTTTTCTTAGGTCTTGTGTTGTACTGCAACGTTAGCTTGGGGTACACATTTATCGGCTCATGCAGTAATAATTAAGGGAACGCAAGTATATGATTTTCAAAGGTGTAGATTTGATGATTTATCAATTTTAGATGTTATGCAGATCTTTGGTAGAGCAGGTCGTCCACAGGTTTGTTAATTTTAATAATTTGTTTTTATTTTTTTGTTATTTTAATCGTTTTCATTATATATATATATATATATATATTTTACGTCTAATCAATTAGTATGAAACACATGGCGTTGGCTATATTTTGACAACACATGACAAACTATCACACTACGTGTCTGCAATGACACAAAAACATCCTATTGAATCAAAGTAAATTCATATTAACTTGAACTTGTATTATGTTAGGTGAATCACGATTATAATTTATTTTTGGTTAATACTTTAGATTCATAGATAAAATGGTTGACAATTTGAATGCAGAGATTTCACTCGGCACTGTGACAAATGTTGATGAAGGAGTTCGATGGCTGGGTTATACGTATCTATTTGTACGTATGAAAATGAACCCACTTGTATATGGAATGAATTATTCGGAACGAGAAAATGACCCGGAGTTAGGCAAACAACGACGCAAACTTATCGTGAATGCTGCAAGTACACTTCATAAAATTGGAATGATCAAGTTCTACGAAGATACTGATTATTTCGAAATCCAAGATATTGGTCGCATCGCTTCCAATTATTATATAACACACAAAAGCATGGAGATCTTTAATGATAAACTCAAAGTACATAATAAAGAAGCCAATATTCTATCAATAATTAGTCAAAGCAGCGAATTTGCAGATTTGAAATCAAGAGAAGAGGAGGTTAAAGAACTTGAAAGGCTTAAGGAACATGCTTGTCCTTGTCAAATTAAGGTTGTATTAATGTCCCGGTGACGAAGGTCTTTTCAAAAGAAATTACTAACATTTTTTTTTCGATTTATTATTATACAAATAGCAAACTACCGATGGTACTGCTGGAAAAGTCAATATTCTCTTACAAGCATATCTATCAAATGCCAATGTTGAAGATTTTGCCTTAATATCTGATTCAGCGTTTGTAGTACAGAATACTAGTCGCATAGTCCGAGCTTTATTTGAAATTGCTTTGAATCGTAATTGGGCTCAGGTTTCTTCCACTTTATTAGAATTATGTAAATGTATTGACAAGCGTATGTGGACGTTTGAGAATCCTTTGGCTCAATTTAAAGTGCCTCGAGAAATTATAATGAAGCTTCAAAATAATCCACACACCCCTTCATTAGAGGACATGAGAGATATGTCCGCGGCTGAACTTGGACTATTAGTAAAGCAGAATAGCATGGGCGCTTATATTTCTAAATGTTTAGACATGTTTCCAATGCTCAAGTTGGAAGCACAAGTTGCACCTATTACACGTAATATTCTACGAGTAACTCTTAGTATTACTCCTGATTTCGTTTGGAATGATCGTATTCATGGTATTGTAGAACCATGGTGGATATTCGTCGAGGATTCTGAAAATGTCGAGTTATATCATTCAGAATATTTTATATTAAACAGGAAGCAACTTGAAGAAACTCAAAAGATTGGATTCGCAATTCCAATCCAAGAATTACCTCCTCAATTATATATTCGTGTCATATCAGATAGGTGGATAGGAGCTGAGGCATTTCTTCCAGTTTCGTTAAACCATCTAGTTTTGCCTGAAAATTATCATCAACATACAGAATTGTTGAGTTCACCTCCATTACCTGTAACTGCTCTTAAAAACAAATCACTTGAAGAGATATGTTCTAAGAGATTTTCTCATTTCAATCCTGTACAGACTCAGGTATTTGACACTCTTTATAATTCTTCAACCAATGTATTGATTGGCGCACCCACAGGATCAGGAAAAACGGTTACTGCTGAGTTAGCAATGTGGTGAGTGAACGAATTGTACTATATTTTTCAGCACCGAACATTTTACGCGTGAAAATTAAAATATTGTTCTGACTCTTTTAAGGTGGGCATTTCGTGAACATCCACGTTCCAAAGTCGTTTACATCGCTCCATTAAAAGCTTTAGTTCGTGAGCGTGTAGATGATTGGCAAGCTAGATTAACCGGTCCAATGAAAAAACGACTTGTAGAATTAACAGGAGATGTTACTCCGGACTTGCGTTCTATTGAAAAAGCCGACATCATTATTACAACTCCTGAAAAGTGGGATGGTATAAGTCGTAGTTGGCAACATAGAAGTTATGTCCAAGCCGTATCACTTGTGATTATTGACGAAATTCATTTACTCGGTGGTGATAGAGGACCTATATTAGAGGTTATTGTATCACGAATGAATTATATCAGTTCTCAAAACGAAAAAAAGGTTCGCATTGTTGGGTTATCAACAGCTTTAGCAAATGCTCAGGACTTAGCAGACTGGTTGTGTATTGATGAGTGTGGACTGTTCAATTTTAGTCATTCAGTACGTCCTGTTCCATTAGATATTCATATTGAAGGATTTTCTGGCAGGCACTATTGTCCTCGTATGGCTACTATGAATAAACCAACCTTTATTAATATTATGAGACATTCTCCTATAAAGCCTGTAATTGTGTTTGTTTCATCAAGACGTCAAACACGTCTGACAGCTCAGGATTTGATTGCGTATTGTTGCTTGACTGAGAATCCTCATCATTTTTTGAGAATGACTGAAGAAGAATTACAAATCAATTTATCTCAAATCAAGGATAGTAGCATGAAAAGTACTCTTACTTTTGGCATTGGGTTGCACCATGCTGGATTAACTGAAAGTGATAGGAAGATTGTGGAATTATTATTTTTGCAACAAAAAATTCAAGTTTTAGTTGCAACTAGCACCTTGGCTTGGGGTGTGAATTTGCCTGCTCATTTGGTTGTAATCAAAGGAACCGAATTCTATGATGCCAAGTCTAAAGGATATGTAGATTTTCCTATTACTGATGTACTCCAAATGATGGGTAGAGCTGGTAAGTAACGTTACGCGGATTTATCACTTCAAATCTCGATTACTTTTGTGTTAATGGGCTTCGGTTTATTAGATTCTAATACAATTTCTTCTTTTTCAATTAAACAGGTCGTCCACAATTCGATGATAGTGGTGTTGCTTGTATATTTGTACAAGATTCAAAAAAGAATTTTTATAAAAAGTTTTTGTATGAACCTTTCCCGGTAGAGTCCAGCTTACATATGCAGCTTGAAAATCATTTCAATGCTGAAATAGTAGCTGGTACCATAAAGTCTAGAAAAGAGGCCATGATATATCTTTCTTACACTTATTTATATCGTAGATTACAACAAAATCCAGCTTATTATGAATTAAAAGATGCCGAATCCAAAACTATTGACGATTATCTATCAAAGCTGTTTGAAAATTCTATGAAACAGCTGAATCTCTCTGGTTGTATTGAAGTGGATGATGAATTTAATGTGGAACCGACTTCCCTTGGCAGGCTCGCATCATATTATTATCTTTCACATAAAACGGTCAGACTCATCCGAGACCATATTAAAAATGATTCAACTATCCGAGATATTTTAGGAATATTATGTAATTCAGACGAATATTCTGAGCTTCCTGTTCGACATAATGAAGATCTCCAAAATCAAGAATTGGAAAGGGAACTTCCTTGGTCTGTTCAATCTCATCATCCATATGACAGCCCACACGCGAAAGCATTTTTGCTTTTGCAGGCTCACCTTGTAAGGACAAAATTGTCAATAGCTGATTATGTTACAGACACTCTGTCGGTTTTAGACCAAGCAATTCGTATTTTACAGGTAAGATTGAACATCCGATTTTCGGTCATCTTGTACATAAAATATTTCTAACTTATTTTTTTTTCCTCCGTTTATTATTAGTCAATTATTGATATTACTGTCGAAAATAAAATGTTAACAACATGTCTTCACACAATGTCATTATTACAATGTATTAAGCAGTCATGTTGGCCTGAAAAGTCATCATTGCTGAATCTTCCTGGAATTGAAGATCATATGATTAGTTCAATTCTTCATGAGGTACTATCCATTGAGCGCAATTGATTCTTTCTATATGGATTTGCTAATTTTTAAATAATTTAAATGTTTCAGGGGAATGTTGTCACATGCCTAGGCGAAATATTGGACCTTACAGAAGAGGAGTTGGCTAAGATTTTCAAAAACGTTAGCGGACTTTCCGAACCTGATGTAGAAAAGGTACGTTTCATTTGTTTGATATATATATATAAGTGACGTTGCGCCATTGCATGAGATCATATCAAATAACTTTAATTAAAATTTTTACGATGAATCATAGATTTGTAAAGTCGTCAACAAAATTCCTCTGATAGATATTGGTTATCATATTACTCCAGATAAAGGTTCGTTGACTCCAAAGGAGGAGCGCACGTTAGTAGTTTCTTTGAAAAGGGTAAAGAATATATCAGGATATGATGGTAAAATTTATGCGCCTAGATTTTCAAAAGCACAAAATGAATCATGGTGGTTGGTAGTTGGAGATATATCAGCCGACAGCATAATCGATATGAAAAGGGTTAATATGCGTAATGGACCTTTTGGAGAGTTTTCTAATGAACAAACGTTCAAATTGAAGTTGATCGCACCAGAGAGGGGAGGATCTCATCACTACACGATATTCCTTATTAGTGATGGTTACTTAGGAATAGATCAACAATATGACGTTAAATTTCATGTTCAAGATGTTCAAGATGTTAAAGTCGTTAAAGAGATGAATTGATAATGGAAGGGAATTTTTTTCATTTTTATTTATTTTTTAATAATTGATAACTACTATTTATTTTTAAATTTTTTTTTCGCATTTTCTTTTTAGAAATTAATGCATTTAAAAAAAAATATAGTGATAAATTAATAATAATATACATTTTTAATTATAATTGATTGAAAACGAAAAAAAAAAAGATTTTGAGCCAATTAGTCTAATGATGTAATCGTCCAGATTACTTGAAAAGAATAAAAAAGTTGATGTTTGGTTAAACTACATTAATTTAGTCTTTATTTTATTTTATAATACATTTAACGTGTTTAAATTTTTTTTTTTCTTTTAAAAAAAAAAAAAAAAAACAATACCAATATATAAATTTCCACCCACTAATTTGATAGTAATATAAATATCAATGCTAAATTACAAAAAGAGAGAGAGAGAGAATAAGATAAATAAATAATAAAATACAATAAAAAAAAATTTTTTTAATATTATTTCTGAACATGATAAAATCAAGATCTAAGAAAAAGAAATAATTCTGGTTTTTTTTTCACCGCCTAAATTAATTTTCTTCACATTTATGGATAGTAAGCTTGCTGGCTAGCCAATGAAGTTGCACTATTCCTTGTATTACCATAATTAAACTGTGAAGAGCTATTATTACTATATGCAGATTGTGGATGTTGTTGATATGTTGTAAAATTTTGTATTTGTCTTGTATTAGGTGGTGGCGGTTGTTGTAATGATGGAGAATGTTGAGATCCTGAGGGAGTTTGATTTGAAATATTTTGTGTTGAAGAAAGAGATGGTTGAAAGGCGGGGCGTATTGGTTGTGATGAATATGTTGACATATTATTGGGTCTCTGAGAATAATATATATTACTGACCATGGGCTGTTCGGGTACAGTATTATTAGCGACTTGCCCAGGCCTGCATTATGAGGAGAAATCATAAAATTAGAATTGTAATCTTATTATATTCATTTTTAATTCTACTTGTTAAATATTATTACTTACAAAACTCTTGTATATATTTTTGGAAATATTCCAATTTTATCGGTTCCTCGAACTCTACCTTTCCACCAATCCATATTTACTAAAAATTAATACAAATTTGGATTAATAAAAGTTACCAAAATACAGGAAAACAATCGTAATTAGAAAACTTACCATATTCAACCACCTCTATAATATCCCCTTTTCTAAAACTTAAATCTCCATTATCAACACCTATTAAATATATAATAATAATAAAAAAATAAATTAAAAAATATAACTAATTAACGCCATAATAATAAATGTCAAAATAATAATAAAAAAAGTATAAACAATCATTCGCTAACCTCTAAAGTCCCACAAGGCCTCAACGAGTGAAATACTATATGCTGGCAACACGGATTCACGCTTTGGCTTACGATTCATAGATTTTTCGTATTCTGCCTCTTCCTGTTTACTATTAAATGCAGGTAGAGGCTGAGGACATGGGGAAGACGAATTGGATGCATTTGGTGGAAAAGGTAAAGGCCTAGTTGCAATTATAGCTCCTGTATTTGAAATCAAGCTAGCAGTTGAGCTATGTTGTGATTGAGGACAAACTTGTTGAAAGCCAGGAACTCGAGAAGGCAAATCTGGTCTTGACATTATTGATTGGTATTCGATTTGTGATTGGTCAGCAATCCCAACTTCTTGATTCTGCATTAAATGTGGTAGAGGAGGAGGAGTGCTTAACAATGGGGGCGTTTCTCGAAGTGGTGTTATGGATCTTCGTTGTGCTGATATTTGTTGCGACTGTCGTTGAATTTCATTTTCTTCTTCAATTTTTTGTTGTACTGAAGGATGCATTGGTTGTTCTTGTGAAATCTGAGATGATGCTGAAAGTGGTCTTTGCGGTATAGAAGTATTTGAATCATGTTTTTTCGAAGTATCCGATTTTACAGAAACTTCTGAAGTTTCAGACCGTACTGGAGAAGAAGGTGAAGGAGCCGGAGGAGGAGTGTGAGGAGCCGTGTGAACGATAGGCTTAGGTAACCTTTCCACTATTTCATCAAAGACAATTGATGAAATACAACCTTGTTGACGAAGAAATTCTAAATCTCTAGTAACATTTTGAACTATGTGTGAAACGTAAGGTTCATTTCCAGAAACTTTGCTGATTACAGAAGTTTTCATTGAAGGAGTAACTGATGTGTAAGAGGTATCCATTCGAGTAGGATTGTTTGCATACATTTATTTCAACAAGAAAAGAAAAAAAAACTCTACTATTGACAAGTTAATTAAAATCCGAAAAAAAAAAGTAAAGTAGCCAAGAAGAGGAGTAATAATAACAATAATCGGTAAATAAGTAAAAACAATTTAAAAAAATGTTTATTATTCAAGAATATAAAATTTTAGGAGAGCAAGTAATCAAATTTTTTTTTTTTTTTTTGGCGAAGCTGTTCTTTCTCTACTATATAAATGAAAAAAAAAAAAAGCATATTAAAAGGAATTTCTAAATAGCCAAGTTCGGTCACACAACAAAAAAATCGATTGGAAATTACTTCAACATATATAACTCCGACAAACCTCGCCACACATTTTCCATTTTTGGTTAAGGAGCCACGCTTTTTCATCACACTTTTTAAATTTCATCATTACATATTTGTTTTGATATTTCTCCGTAATTTTTGAAACGATATGATAAAAACTTTTATTACACAAAGAATTTCTTTTCGAATGATAACGTGAAACGCCACAAAATATTTTTGCGTTTGGAAGAAAATGGAATTTTCCATTAAAAATTTTTGTAGACATGTTCATATTATAATTCATGCAAAGCTTGTCATAAATCATTTTACGAATGAAGATATTTAGGTAGACTGTGCCAATACCTTTCATAAGAGATCCTACGTCAGAAAGATAAAAATATACTGTATTGTGCAATTCATTCATTCATTGAATAATTATCAAGATTTTTTTTTTTTTAAAGTTCATATCTGATCCATATAATATTGAACAGGATCAGGAAATCATTGTGTTAATGGGTACGACTTTCTGGAATTTCTATGATATTACTTACGTTCATTCGTAATACTCTTTTCAATATAATTATTCGATTAGTAATTAATACAAAGTGCAGGATCTTGAAATCACTGGTAGCACAATCGAGAAAACCTTTGACATTATTAACATTAATGCAGAATTCCTTTATGTTTCGTTCATTGAGAGTTTCTAACATCATACATAATATTACCATTACCTGTGTTGCGATATACATTATACATGCGAAAAAAGAAATGATTTGTTTTTAATGTTCCAATAACTTGTGAAATAACATATGAAACAAGATGAAAAAAGTAAATCAACTTTATAAAATCAATATACGATTCTTTGTTAATTCAATAATACCCCTTTCCGCGTCACTTAATATAAGGATTCGTCAATCACATATAGTGCAATTGATCTTTTATGCAAAAACACGTAGTCATGTATGAATCCCATCGGTTTCAGTTGTCAAATCAAAATTTATTTATATATATGTTAATATTTTTAGAAAATAAATAAATTTCTGATCATATGCGTTCAACGAGAACAATCTTTATGATTTGTAATGATTCCGCGCAAACATATATACATGAAGGTCTAATTAATTTGTGGAATACAATGCAACATGTGTTCAAGTCGGAACTTTTAATGATGTGATACATCCCCTATGAAAATAGACATCAATAGATACCAAAGGTATTTGATAGAGCACAAAAAAATAATTTATTCGGTATTCATGTCAAATATTTAATTTAAAGGAATGTAGTCATCAAAAAAATATATTGATTAAATTGAGATAGCATTATGTTTGAAGGATTAGTCAGTTCTTGGTAATGATTCTCATTTGGCACATAAACTAAGCCAAATACCAGTTAACAATAACGCTAATTCATTATGAATTTGGAACACAGAGTTTGGTGAATCGCTGATTGTTTTCCGAAATGTGTTCCAATTTTAACCAAATTAAGTTAATATCAAAATTTCGAAAAACTTTGATCTTAACACAGTTAGCACATGATTCCATTTTCTGTAATTTGTAACTTATTTTTCGACTCCATAGATGAATTTTTGATCTTCGTGTTTTGAATTTATCCCGAGAAAAATTTTCAAGTATCCAATAGGTTGCGTTATCCATTTATTTTAAAAAATTTTTTTTTTCCATATTAAGACATTTAAAAAACGAGTCAAAACATGAAGAAAATTATATTGATTAAAAAATAAAGGATACCAAATTGTTGACTTTTTTTTTCCACTTGAAGCCTTTTTTATACTTTGAAGTAATTTGTGGTGATTTTGTTTTTATCAAAATATATATTTGAAAAAAAAAATACCTTATAATAATAATAATGATTTTACGATTTTATTTCCAAATTTTTAGGGGATGTTAAACGGTCCCAAATAATTGTGAACAAATTTAGAAATTACGAGCTATAGAAAAGTCTAATCGCTTATCTATAATAAATAACTCTTGATAAAAAATTGTTATAATAAATTTTATGAAAAGAAATATGAATTTTGAAATATTTTCATGGGACTGCCAAGGTGGGACCCGGTCCTTAGGACCGGGTCCTAAGTTTCAATAACATAAGTTTAAAATGCATTTTTAATAAATATATTAATACATTATCATTAAAAAGTAAAATATAACGCCAGTAAAATAAAATCTTCTCTAGAACTGGCAAATTTATTGGGACTTTTAGGACTGTTTAGGACCGTTTTCATCCCTACCAATTTTCCAAAGGGGAAAATAGCATCGTGATGGATTTCGTAATTTTGCATAATTGCATTCCATTTTTTGGCGTCAGAATTAAGCTCTTATTCCGGAAGGAAAATTCGTAATCATAGCTTTACATTTGTTATGCTACAATTTACTAATACTGTATTTGAATTATAATTGATTGCAAATTTACCTTTTGAAGAGATGTGTGGAAATATTAAGGTTTAAAGGTTTTATGAAAGAAATAGGATGGGTATTTAATACAATAGATGATAGCAATGCGGAGTAAAGAGAGGAGAACTGCCATTCCTTTTTGAATAAAATTTTATGCTTAGTCCTCCATTTAATGACCATTTTTTCAATTTTTATCTTTAGCTGGTCAGACTCTTTTCACTTTACAAAAATAAAAGTTTTATATAAAGTTTTTGCTATGCAAAAGAATGCAGTTTTATAATTTTATTGTTACGTGTTTTTAATACGTAAATTATTGTAATTACAAATCTAAAATATTATTAAAGAATCTTATAAAAAGCCTTTGTGATGAAATTAATTATTCTTCCTCAACTTTGCAAAAAAAAAAAATTTATATATATTTAAAAATATGCAGTATATAAAAAATTAGATTTATTAGAAACGGATCATTTTTTGAACTTATTGATTTTTAATATAAAAATTCTAACGAATATCTTTTCATACTGTCAGATAGTAATGTTAGTCGGCTACGGGTTTCATAGTAGACTTTAATACAAGTCACAGGCAAAAAATTTTGAATTTGCATCACCCATGCCAAAATTTTTGCAATAGTCACAGAGAAGGTTAAAATAGAGTAATTAGCAATAGAAACAAATTAGTTATAGATATTTTTCGTAAATGTGAGAGCAAAGAAATAACTTGATGCTGGGACTCGCATTAAATGGCCTAGGATCCGCGTACTCTTTGATAGCATCATATGTTTCTCTTTATTTCTAGTACTTTGTTATTTGTAAAAAAAAAATTGTCATATTATTTATCCGATATTATAATAAGATATTAATGATGACTCAAATTTTATAATCATTTCTTATCAAGTAATTTGATATATCAAATCTGAATGAGCTTAGTGGTTCATTGATTATTATTAGAACGCGTTTTTTAAGTCCGAAGTATGAGTTTCGCGTTCACATAACTGATTAAACTGATTAAAAATCATATAAATCATATATAAATCTCCAAGGAATCATTTTATCCTTTTCTCAACGAATTTTATTTTATTTTTCATATTCACTCTCTCCTAGCTAAAACAAAGATGGATTATTTTAAATTTTTCGACGAATACAAAAAACGTGTTCCAGATGCTTTTCAATATTTAGTTTATGAATGTATATTATTATATTAATCCTAACTCTCTTGCATTCAGCTTGTTCTGCTACTCCGGGGCGTAGAATTAGTGGATCAGGTAAACAATCGGATGCTTCATTCGTACCAAAACTTCTGCCTAAGCCAGCTCAAAACCCATGTGATGCTGAGGTATTATTTCTTGAATTCTGTTATTGAAAATACGTAGACCGATCTGAAATTATAACTGTTTGTAGGGTAATCCTTGGCCAAATATTATCGTTGAGGTGGCTAATTCACAAAGCCTTGCAAGTATAATCCAAAAGACCACCCAATTCTGGTTGGCCCCAAATCGTGTAGAAGACGTTATTGTATTAAAATTGTGGAAATGGAATTCAACAAGGGATCAAAATGGAACCTCTTTGCGCCGTTTAACAGTTCAGTATTATTCTTTGGTGTCATTTCATTTATTTCGTTCGCCTAATAATTATTATATGTTTCTGGCAGTGCTATAAATTCTGTCGTAGAAGAAGCCCTCAAAATGCACGTGGACATTACCTACCAGTTCAAGCAGTAAGAATTAGTGTATTTTTGACAGATGATTTCTATTTGTTTTGTTTACAATATCACTTTATGTATTTGTTTTTTAGATTGAATTCGGAACCATTGATGCAACAAATCAACCATATAACGGATGTACTGCTGTGGGAATGTGTGTTTTGAATATTTCACCACGTTGTATTTACAGAGGCTGTCCTCGACAACCATTTGCGAATAATGTAATTATTGATTTATTTCATATTCAGCAAGAAATATTTGATAGTATGTAGAATAGTAAATATATAAAATAGTGAGTTAAGGTGAACGGGAAATACCGCATGTATTTTTTTACGATTTCTATGATCTTTTAGTATGCACACATGAATCTTACACACTTTCCCAAAAAATCTAAACAAGTAAAAAATTCACGCTAATATGCTTTATTATGCTTTGCTAAATAATGCACAAATGTACTGCTTATAATGAAAATTAAGTTTAAAAATTATTCCAATGCACAATTAAAATTGCTTATTAAAACCATTTTTTCTGGTAGTAACAAGCTTGTCAGTGGTGCAGTAGAAATAGGCGCAGTATAAAAGAATGAAGACCATGTCCCGGCTGTTCTGCTGGACATGTAGTCATGTACTACTAACATTATGATTATGAAAACATCCTGATGTTTAATTCTGGTAGCTCGTATGAAGATGTCTCCAAAATTATTAGACGCTATACCGATGATGTAAAAAATGCATCAATGGTCATTAATAGCTATCTCCGCAAAAAGGGTGAGTTTGTTGTATTTGATCTCAGTAGGCCTGAGGATGATCCTCTATTGCAATTCGGCTAAGGTTTGACACACCATTGAACCTGCAGAAAGAGATAGAAGTGAGGCAGAAGCGCAAGAAAAAAAGTAGTCAAGCTAATTCATGCAAAGCGCCTCTTGGCTAATTTTCTTCCAAAAAATGATGATATTGTTTTTATTATAATTATATTCACATTATACAAGTATTGGGTGATTTCTAGCAATATAAAATAACTACAGCAAAAAGTACTAATAGCTAGATATTAATTATTTCTATCATTACAAGTGTAGTGGTGGTACTTGTGAGGTAGAACCTGCATTTTTTTCATATGGTGGTGGTGGTGGGGTTTGATGTATTCTTGCAATATTTTCTTCACGAAGCCGATCATAATCAGTCACAATAGTGAAATAAAGTAATAGGGGATTAGTATATCTTCTCATAAATATTTCCTTCCTCTGATCAACTAATCTTTACTTGGTATTTTCCAGAACTGTTCTTTGAATTCCTCATAATACTTGAAACCATTCTTAGTCTTTTTTCCATTGGCTTTACCATCGATTACGCTTCCATACACTAAATAGAAAAGATAAATTAGTTTGACATCAGGCGCTATGCATGGCTGAGGCTTCAGATATTTCAGAAGGATTTCTACATACTTTACAATCACGTTTGAGACTCTCAAACTTTTCCCTATAATGTGCATCAGTATAAGACGTTCCAAACTGAAGATTGATCTTTGTGGAGACTTTTTTCCAGAAAATTCTCTTTCCATTCCCAGCTAGTTCATGAAACATTTCGTTATTTTCTTTGCGGTTGTCGATCAAAACTCGAAGTTGCTCATCGGTCTACATATTTAAAAACTTTTTATTTTTTCTAGTTTGAAAAGAAGATCTGTCCAAGGCCAAGCTATTATATATATCTTTCTTAACCACATATTTGCAATTACGTAGGGAGAAAGATTAGTAGATCAAGTCATCTTATATTGAATGACTCCAATATATTGATGTGGTATAGATTATGCAAATGGATTTGAAAATTTTCAGCCAGGCTGGCCTGGATCAAAATCACGTGAAAGTAAAACATATTGGCTATATAAAAAACGTTATGATAGGTCCAAAAGAAATACCATGCTAATATCATTGTTAAATAATATATTTTACTATTAGATCTGAAAAAAATACCATATCAATACCATGTTATTACCGTAAAATTACATAATACTATACTTTTCCAGCTCTGAAGAAAAAAATTCAAAAGATCTGCTAGACACAAAATTAGCTCTGATTAAGAATTTCATGTGATATCCTGACCAATGATCAGCAACCGTCACTTTCCTGGTCCTACGCGGATAAATATATAAATGCTAAAAGAAATATACACTCCTTTGGTAAATACATTCAGGAGATAGCCTATCTTAATTGCTTTTTTTAACTATAGTGGGAAAAAAGGCATATATATAATAAAAATTCTTCCGCAGTTAAGGCTATGATCATCGCAAAAATCTGAAACAAATATGGTAATTCTGATGTCTATTAATTTGCTGATCTGATTCTGAAAAAAATAAACATATATGATAATTCAGTTTACAATCTACTTAATAATTCTTCTAGTCAGATACTGTAGATATGATAGACTCATCATTAGTGAAATCTTTCTTTCATATTTTCCATCACAACAATAATAATCTTTATCATAACCACCGTATCTATTATCATACCCATCATTATCATCTAATCCATATGGTATCTCTTCTTCAGAATCACTAGAATCATTTTCATTGTCTGACTTAACTGATTGCAAAACAACCCTTCATTTGTTTCTTTTACTGACTGAGATGTGGGATCATGATCAAATTTTGGACAACTAAGAACGTTGAAAATTGCCAAGAAAATTTTATTATATGATATATACCACACACATGAATATATATTTGTTTGATCATTAACGGTTTTTATATCATGTAAGTGTTGTAGTTGCCATAATCCTTGTTTTACAAATGTATAGCATTTTTGAGTTCGATAAGCTTCAACATAGCTTGTATCTTCTTGATCATTTCTGCCACTCGTCATCAAGAGGATTTGTT